>JAQQPU010002121.1:0-36758 GCA_029168905.1 Artemia sp. Kazakhstan ARC1039 | reverse complement strand
TTTTTTTTTATTTAAAGGCTGCGAAAGCGGGGGGTTTGGGGGGCGGCAGCCCCCCCCACTGTGCCTCCTAATCCCTGTACGTTTTAAGGTTCGACCTTGTAACTCAGCCTCTTTAACTCTTTAGAAAGTGTATTTTTTTTCAAATAATTTTAAACAGAAGCGAATTAAGCTACAGGCTTGCCCCGTTATAAATACATTAGAAAAATACGGCAACAAAACCATAAATATAGCAGTCCGACAGCCATTACAAAATAATAACAACAGTTTGACAAAACTAGAGATAACACTTCTGATTTTGAGCAACAAAGCATAGATGATGGCCCTTCACACTGCAAAAATAACAGCAATTCTGATAACAATTAATAGACTAACTTTGTAATGAAAAAAAAGGACAATAAACAAGATGGACGCCTTTGTATTGATGTTTAGCATAAATAATGAAAAAAAAATTATAAGATAAAAATAACAAAAAAATAAATTAGTTGAAATATCATTATTTGTTGAAACAGCCTGTTCAGACAGCATGTTTTATGATTTGATGAACTGATTTGCACAAGAACCCTGTCTAACCTTTCTTGAAACTATTTACTGATACAACTTTAATGACTTCTGTTGTGTAGGCAGAAGTTATTGGCTGCTGGAAATGGCTGAACTGAATGAAATCACTACAAGATAAATTATCAACACCTTTAACAATTCGAAATATGTTAACTGAATATAATCTATCCCTTCTCTGTGGTAGAGATGTTGGGCTCAAATAGCTTAGCTTATGCTCTTAAGGTATATATTTCAAATAAGGAACAAATTTGGATGCACGTTTCTGCACTTTTTCAATAAACTGTGAGTCAGATTTTCTTGTTGGATACGATACAGATGTGTAGTATTCAGCAATAGGTTTCGTCATTGGCTTATTACAAGGTTGTAAAGCTTTGCAGGTTAAATCTTCCAAACACTCTTTGGCTGCAAATCAAACTGCAGTTTGCTTTAGCAACACAACTAGTGCTTGTTTATTATACCTCAGGTATTCATAAGAAATAATACCAAGATCCTTAATAGAATCAACGAACATACCACTACATCATCAATAAGATATTGGGATACTAACTGCATTCATTAGATAATTAACCACCTGACATTTTCCCTCTATAAAGCTTTAAATCATCTGCAAATATTTTAATTGTGCTATGTGGGATTACCTGTGGAAAATCATTTATACATATAAAAAAAAACCGATCCTAAGCAACTACCCTGATGGACTCCACTCAAAACGCTGTGCTATTTAGATAAAGCCTCGCCAACTCTAAAATTTCGTGACCTGTCTGTTAGGAAATCTGTAATCCAGGCCTGAGTTCTGTATTCGATTCCATAATTTTTATATTTTTTCAACAGCAGAAGAATTGAAACCTTGTCAAATACCTTACAAAAATAAATATATTTATTTTGAGATAAGTCAGCCATCTTTTAAAAATCATTAACTACTTTCATTAACTGAGAATTAAAAAACCTATTTTTCCTAAAACCATGCTGTGCAGCATGCCACAGGTTATTATTTTCAAAATAATTCTGGACGCGATAAACAATTATTGTTTTCATAATTCTTGAAAAAATTAAAGTATTCGACTAGGGCGATAACTATTGCGTTATCACTCAATAGGCGCTGCTTCCATGCAGGAGCGCCTTTACCAGAGTCTAAACAAAGGTTAAAGAGAGAATCAAAAGGACTGGCAAGCAAGAAGCCAATTCACGCATGGTAACATTTGAAACACCATCAATAGGCTTTATCAACAGAAATATCACGTATAATCTTTTCAACATGTTCAGGTTAGGCATTAGTCTGGTCTCTGTAGGTAGCAAATTACTTAGTAATATGATGCTTTTTTGACTGAGAGATGCTGCAGACAAAGTGATAAGAAAAGAATAGTGCGGTTTTAGAAAGGATAGAGGAAGTGTCGACCAAATTTTTGTTCTTAGGCTAATAATTGCGAAGTGCCTGGGTTATCAAACATCTTTGGTCCTCAGTTTTATAGATTATGAGCAAGCGTTCGATTCTGTTGATAGAATAGCTTTAGCGAAGATCTTATCCTTTTATGGAACACCAGACTAATGCATTAAAGTGATTAGTGCAATGTGCGAAGAAAACGCTGCTGCGTTTAAAATAGGAAATGAGGTTAGTAGCTGGTTTCATATGAAATCAGGAGTTAAGAAGAATTGTGTTCTATCCTTCTTGATATGGATCATTTTGCTGGACTTTTTCTTAAGAAGCACGGGAATGGAAGTGGAAGAACACGGAATAGAATAGCGAGGAAATTTTTCCTGGATCTAGAATATGCTGATGATTTAAGCATCCTGGATCAAAGTGTGAGCAAAATAAATAAGCTTTTAGAGGTTTTGTGAGTTCAGTGTGCTAGAATAGGTTGAAAACTAATATTAAGAAGACTAAATTGCTAACACCAGGAATGATTGAATATGATAAGACGACGATAAGACGGGCAACGAAAAAATTGATCAGGTGGATAGCTTCACTTACCTTGGTAGACAGGGAGTAGGGCTCATGATGAATAAGGAAACTGTTAAGTCTTGTTTAGGCTGGGAAGGTATTAATAATAGAACACTAATTGGTCATTTTATGACTAGAAAGTTCAGGGTATCAGTTATAGTAGTATATGCCCCTGTAAAACCAACTGACGGAGATTCTAATGACTCAGATGTATTTTACTTACAGTTACAGGAGCAAATAGACAGGGTCCCAGGTAGAAATATGGTGTTTTTACTAGGAGATTTTAACACCCATGTGCGTAGAAATAGCGATAGATGGTATCCTATCCTAGGTAACTTTGGTGTAGGAAAAGAAAACAGTAATGGATACATACTTTTGCAGTTTTGTAGGTATAATAATCTGGTTATAACCTATGCAGTGTTTGGGCATAAAATGGCTCATAAGTTAACATGGTATTCACGTGATGGTAAGACAGCAAACGTTATTGATTATGTTATAGTAAACCGAAGACTGGCAGGATTAATACAAGATACTAGGGTATATAGGAGTGCTGTTATTGATGCTAAAAGTAAATTTCGGAAGGGTAACTACCTCCATGTTATGATGTTATGTTATGATGTTATGATGTCATGTTATGATGCTGGTAGACTCCAGGATGAAAATTTTCCAGGAACAGTTGAATACTAAACTTGAGAGTTAAAAATTTGATAATGTGGAAGATGGTTGGAATAATTTTAGAAAAATAATTTGTGAAGTTGCTGAAGGTGTCTTAAGCCGTAGCGCCGAAGCCGTAGCGCATACTGACCAGGAACTCATTGGCCTAGCCGCCAGCACCCAGGAACTGCTGACAAGTGAAACAGAGCTCCTTTCACGTCATCAGAAATCTACACAGCAGTAAAACGTTTGAAGAACAACAAAGCGGCAGGCGTATGTGGAATATCTGCTGAGCTCCTGAAGTATGCCGGACCGGTGATGCTACTTTGGCTCCACATGCTGTTTTTTGTGGTTTGGCGCACAGAATGGATCCCGAAGGACTGGCGAGCTGGTATAATCCTGCCCTTATGGATGAGAAAGGGGAGCAAGAGTATCTGTTCGAACTACAGAGGCATAACGGTACTTTCAGTACCTGGAAAGCTCTTTGCTATGACCCTGCTGGATAGATGCACGGGTATCCTCAGAAGAAAGAGGAGAGTCCAGCAGGCGGGCATTATGCCCGGGAGATCCACTGTTGAACAAATCTTTACCATGCGCCAGTTAATTGAGAAGACGAAGGAATTCAGGACGAAAGCATATGTAACCTTTGTGGACTTCAAGGCTGCGTTTGACTCGGTGGATCGCAACTCGCTCTGGCTGATACTTTGACCAACTGGTCTACCAGACAAACACTGCAAGTTTTTTGAAAAGCTTTACGAAGAGACCGTGAGTTGCGTCCAAGTCAACGGCAAACAGAGCACGACATTCGGCATCAAAACCCGTGTACGCCAAGGGTGTGCCGCCGCCCTGGAACTGTTCAATTGCGTGATAGACCTTGTCATGACACGAACAACAAATCGCCTGCGCTTTGGTCTGCAGTTTGGAGATCACGTTCTGACGGACGCTGACTTCGTAGATGATCTTGGTCTCAATGCTGACTCGATCGACCAGTTGATTGACGCCCTGGAGGTCCTGCAGGAAGAGGCAGCAAAAGTGGGGGTGAAAATAAATTGGCTTAAAACGAAGATAATGACAATTGAGCCCCCAAGCTCAGTCTCACCCCCTGAGAACATAACTGTTTGCGGAGCTCCTGTTGAAGTTGTAAAAAACTTCGCTTATCTTGGCCCCGTGCTGTCTAATGACGGCTCTATAGAGGAAGCGGTGTACAGCCGAATATCAAAAGCCTCGTTTATCGTCGGAAGGCTCAACAATCTCTGGAGAATGTCACATATATCTAGGCGCACGAAGATGCGAATTTATAATGCATCAGGAAGCTCGATCCTCCTATATGCAACGGAAACCTGGCCTCTCAAATCAACAATCCTCAGCATGATAGACGTCTGCCAGACGAAACAGCTCCGTCGGATTGAGGGACTCCCATGGGACGGTTTTGTAAGCAACGCAAGGCTGCTTGAACTAACCTCCTAAGTGCCATTCTCCATCCAAACAGCGCAGCGTACTCTCAGATGGTTCGGACACCTCCTGCGTATGCCGACGACAACCCCAGCCCGAATAGTCTACGATTTTGACGCTAAAGCTCGTGGCTGGTCTCAACCGAGACAATACCTCAGACAAGGTGGAAGGATAGCCTCAACAAATTCCTGGAGATGGCTAACATTGCTATCGACGAGGACCCACTAAAGCCAGCAGACCGGTCAGCCTGGAGGAGCAGAGTTGCGACGCTCTCTACGCCGCCCCAACGCGGTAGGAGCCTTAAGGCAAAGTAAGTCAAGTGAAGGTGTCTTTAGGGAAGAAAGCTAGGACTGCAGCTAAGAATATTAGTGAAAAAGCTTTATGTTTAATAGAAAGGAGAAAGGACTATAAAAAAATTATCTGAGTGATAGATCATATGAAAACAAAAGGAATATAAAGAAAGTGGATAAAGTATTGAAATATGAACTAAGGAGGTATGAAGTGGAGGCCATGGATAAAATTGCCGAGGATCTGGAAGATGCAGCTAGACGGCATAATAGTAAAATATTGTACTGGCATGTTAATAAATTGAAAGTGAGTAGTAAATCCGGACTTGACCAAGTTACAGATAGGAACGGGGCCATAATTAGCGATAAGGAAAGAATTAAAGAGAGATGGGCACAAAATTTTGAGAATTTGCTAAACCAAGATAGAGTTGCAGGAAAAGATATAGATGAAAATGAAAAAGTTTATGAGACCTTGGATGTGAAGGAAGATTTGTTTTGTGAGGAAGCATGAGCAACAGTACTAAAAGGATTAAAAAATAATAATGCTGCGGGTGCAGATAGGGTGGTAAATGAGTTTCTTAAATATGGTGGCTCTGAGGTTAGAAATAAGTTACTGAAGATTATGAGTATGATTTTTGAAAAAAGAGAAGTATCTAACGATTTTAGGAAAACCTTAATTAAGTCACTTTAAACGAAAGGTGATAAAAGTGAGTGTGGTAATTACCGAGGCATTAGTCTGGTCTCTGTAGGTAGCAAATTACTTAGTAATATGATACTTATTAGACTAAGAGGTGCCGTAGACAAAGTTTTAAGAGAAGAACAGTGCGGTTTTAGAAAAGGTAGAGGATGTGTCGACCAAATTTTCACTCTTAGGTTAATAATTGAGAAGTGCCTGAGTTGTCAAACACCTTTGGTCCTTAGTTTTATAGATTATGAGCAAGCGTTCGATTCTGTGGATAGAAGTGCTTTAGTAAAGGTTTTATCCTTGTATAGTATACCAGACAAATACACTGAAGTGATTAGTGATATGTATGATAATAACACTGCTGCGGCTAAGGTAGAAAATGAGGTTAGCAGCTGGTTATGTATTGAATCAGTAGTTAAGTAGGGTTGTGTTTTATACCCCTTTATATGGATCATTTTGATAGACTTTGTCTTAAGAGGCACAGAAAAGGCAATGGGAGACCAGGGAATCAAATGGGGAGGAAAAAGTTTCCTGGACTTAGATTATACTGATGATTTAAGCATCCTAGATGAAAGTGTGAGCAAAATGATTGAACTTTTAGAGATTTTGCGAGTTCAGGGTGCTAGAATAATGGGAGCAGTGAAAATGTTAAAAGTAGAACAGCCAAGGCTCAGGGTTTTTTTTCACGATTGAAAAAAGTTTGGAAGAATAGGAAGATAAGTCTGCAAACCAAGATTACAATATTAGAAGCTACAGTGATAACAGTGGTCAAATATGGCTCTGAAGCATGGGTGCTCCGAAAAGCAGATGAAGATTTGCTAGATGTTTTCCAGAGAAATTGCTTAACTACTGTTTTGGGTACCTGGCTGACTGACCGTATTTCAAACAGTAGGTTCTACGAAAAGTGTGGTTCAATACCGGTCTCTAGGGCTATAATGAAAGAAAGGTTGAGGAGACTAGGGCACGTTGTGCGGATGAAGGATGACAGATTTCCGAAGATTGTTCTTTTCAGGCAACCGTCTACGGCTAAACGGAAACCAGGTCGTCCTCGTCTACGGTGGGAGGACTTTATAAAGAAAGATTTAAAGGAAATGGAAACTTCGAGGGAAGGTGTAAAAATAGAGGCTTTGAATAGATCGGGATGGAGGAGTAGCGTGTGTAGCTGTGTTGGCCTCAGGCGGCTTGGGGCTGCGGTGAGTTGTTAGTAGTAGTAGTAGTATTGCTAGTAAAGACGGTTGGAGAAGTGAAGATGTTAAAAGTAGAATAGCCAAAACTCAGAATGTTTCTTCACAGTTAAAATTTCTTTGGAAGAATAAGAAGATAAGCCTGCAAAACAAAGTTAGAGTTTCGGAAGCTACAATGATGACAATAGTCAAATATGGTTGTGAAGCATGAGTACTCCGAAAAACAGATGAACATTTGCTAGATGTTTTTTAGAAAAATTGCCTACGGATTGTTCTGGGTAACAGGCTGACTGATCGTATTTCAAACAGTAGGCTGGGCGAAAAGTGCAGTTCAATCCCACTTTCTCGGGCTATAATGAGAGAATGGTTGAGATGACTTGGGAACGTTCTGCAGATGAAGGATGTCAACTGTCAAGGGCTAAACAAAAAGCAGGTCGTCCGTGGTTAAGATGGAAGGTTGTCATAGAGAAATAATAAAGGGAAATGGGAACTTCCTGGAAGGGTCTAAAGACGGGGGGGGGGGTATGAATAGAAAAGGATGGGACAGAAGCGTGCGTGGCTGTGTTGGCTTCCGGAATTGAAATTACAAATGAATGTGCATTGTCAGTTTAATATACATTTACTGATATTTAGTAATCAAAATCTTAATATTATTTGATTTGTTAAAGTTATAAAAGTAAAAACATTTATATTTTTTTCAGTAAAGTGCAAATTATGTTCTGGCCTTGGGAAGGCATAGGGGTTTTGAGCCCAACTTATGTTAATTTCTGCTCGTTTTGAGTTTGACTCGGTTATTTATTGTAATTTCTGCTCGCTTTGGGTTTCATTTATTTATCAATGCTCATTTGTGGTAGTTTCCTGCTTGGTAGATTATTTGATTTTATTTTTGCTCATTTTTTGTTTAATGGAGTTCTTTACTTTTCTTTGAAAAACTTATTTTGTGGAAAAAGTTTTTTTAATTAATGTTAAAAAAAAGGTTGGGGATCCGGGTGTCTTTTGACCTTACTGCGTTCTAAAAGCCTGAGAAACTGAAGATAGACAAGCACAAACGCCAATTTGATTGGTACAAAAAAATTGTTTCAGCTACACGTCTGTATTGCATAAATTTTGTCTGTACTCGAAATAAATTTCATCATGAAAACCTAGCTGCAATCTAGCAACAGGACTGCCGTATATTTCAGAGATGACTCTCTTGTTAAGAATTACAAGAAATTCGAAATTATGAAAAGATTATAATTTAATGTGCAGTGCAGTGTGGCCAGATTGGCTTATTTTACGCCAAACTGGCTTATTTTGTTGGCGACTGGCGTGAAAATTTTTGGAACTGGCTTGTGGCTTAAAACTTGGCTATTTTTATTTTGAACTGGCTTATTTCTTGGCGTGATTTACTTTTTCGGGAAGAATTTATATTTTTTGGCAATTCATCCGATTTTCGAACGGACGAACGAACGAATGCTCACGAAAGGTCAAAATCACGTTTTAACTCTATGGTCAAAATGCGAATCTAACCGCGGCACTGCGGTGAAGTTTTCAAATCCTAAGAGACACGTGGCTTCGTAACAACAGCATAAAAAGCATTAGCCATTAAGTCATGGGGTTGAACTACAGCTGAAGGTACAGTATATTAGCTGTTACTTATCAGTATAGAATAACGCCAGGAATCAAACTCATAACAGACATGTCTGTAACATCTACAGATCCTGTTTAACTGTTTAGTTCATGTGAGTTGTCCAGGAGTCGTCATGCTGTCGTCATGTACACTCTAGCTATTTTCTGTGGTTTGTATCTCTGTACAAACAGATTGGGTACACAGCCTAGCCAGCCTAGCCTTATCGCAATTCTACTAAATGCAGCCTCAAAATAATCTCTACACTGGAACTGAATTTCCGCAAACCAGGGAACGAATTGAAAGGTGGATAATGCCAGTAGGATCAAAGGACCTGAATAGTGGTGAGTCAAGGAGGCACACTTGTGCCTCTATAAAGAGGCGACCCACCACAATGTTAAGCGATTTCAGGTCCTAGAGGTCGCAGAGAGACGGCGGTAATCGCATTTTGTAGCCCAAGCTCAAACTAAGAAACTTGCAAAATTTCATCCTCTTCCGACTTTATCTTGATAAGTAATAAACTGTACAAAAACGTGCAGAAATTATTTGAAAAAAACTACGTTTTCTAAAGAGTTAATCGAACTTCAAACGAACAGAAATTATTCAGTATATGAAAGGGGCTGTGCCCTCCTCAACGCCTCGCTCTTTACGCTAAAGTTTGACTTTCTCACAACTCTTTTTTTTAAACAATAAAAACTTTAGCGTAAAGAGCGAGGCTTGAGGAGGGCACAGCCCCTTTCATATACGGAATAATTTATGTTCGTTTTAGGTTTTAATGTCGCTCCTTACTTTCAGTTTAAAGAAATTTTTTTTTATATTTAAAGGCTGCGAAGCGGGGGGTTTGGGGGGCGGCAGCCCCCCAACTTTGCCTCGTAATCCCTGTACATTTTAAGGTTCGACCTTGTAACTCAGCCTCTTTAACTCTTTAGAAAACGTAGTTTTTTTCAATATTTCTATAAAACGGCCGTCAAAACTTGGACACCATTAAAAGTAAAGTTAAATTTTGGGCAAAAAATTGTCTGGCTTATTTTTGGCGTGTTTTTCAAAGGCTGCAGCTTATTTTTTTGTTCACGATCTGGCCACACTGGTGCAGTGTGGAAAAAGATGTACTCTAAGACTCATGTATCATCTGTTTTAATCTAAAGTTTGATCTGGAGAAATTTACTTCAGTGTATGATTAGGCATGACTTATTATCATTAAGATCTATTTGGGGGAAGCTTAAAGCATTTTTTCCTTTGGAAATGAATGATAGTCCAAGTTGTTTCTTAAATAGGCCTATCATTCTGTTTTAAACCGTTTAGTTTTGATACTAACAGTGGCATTATTAAGGATTCTTCAGAAAGAAATATAGGGTAAAAAACAGCATTCAATTGAGCAAAATTATATAAAACCCTCACATCTTGTTACCAAAGAGAAATTGAGAAGAACTGTATATATTAATGAATAGCTACAAATCTAAGCTATGCATCATTATGGTTGTTTTATTGACCTACCTACAGGAACCTCTTTTTGGAAATAGCCTACCAATTACCCTGAAGTGGTCTTTCCCAAAAGAGGCCTTTACCCTAACATAGGCCTATTAGAGATTTTTTAGTGATTTAGGTCCAAGGTCATGAGCATGGAACTTAACCCCAGGCTGTTCAATTTTGGGAAAAAACTTTGATATGGCTTAAAAATCGGTATTTATTTAGCCTTGGCCCCCTCATAGGGAGACATGTTAAGAAAACAATTCTTACTTTAAAATATGTATAATGATCCTAGTTCTTATATTATCCAAGGGGAGAACCTTTATCATCAAGTCTTTTCTCTAAAAATCCTCAAAAGTGAAAAAGTTTCCAAATATCACCATGTTCTTAATTCAATGCTTAAGTCTTTTGAAATTGCTGCTGTAAACTGCTGCCAAATAAGTTATTTTATAGATAGCGTTTAGCACAGGTGTGTCAAAAAACGTGTTTAAAGAAAAAGTAGTGGTATATTGAGATTATAGAAATTGTGAATTCTGTTATAAATCATGCCATTAATTTCTTTTCATATTTCATTTCTTTTCATAACCTAACCTAACCTAACCACTGCTATTAATATTTTGTATTTACGCCACTGCTATTCGCCCTTCACCACTGCTATTTGCCTTTTGCCACTGCTATTAATATTTTGTATTTACACCACTGCTATTTGCCCTTCGCCACTGCTATTCGCCCTTCACCACTGCTATTTAAAATAAAAATAAAATAAAAAGACCAGCATGAACGCTATCTATAAAAGAACTTATTAGGCGGCAATTTAAAGCAGCAATTTAAAAAGACTTAAGCATTGAATTGAAAGCATGGTGATATTTGGAAACTTTTTCTCTTTTGAAGATTTTTAGAGGAAAGACTTGATGATAAAGGTTCTCCCCTTGGATAATATAAGAACTAGGATCATTATACATATTTTAAAGTAAGAATTGTTTTCTTAACATGTCTCCTTATGAGGGGGCCAAGGCTAAATAATTACCTAAAAATCTACTGAAGTTTGTATCAGTTAAGCTTTCCCTCTCTCTAGGAAGGAAATTTTACCTAATTTAGAAAACTTAGCCTAGTTAGCAAATTTAATCAATATATGAAATAATCTATTCTGAACTGACAAGGACAAGGTCAATAGGCCTAATGGTTACAGTAAAATTCTAGTTTAGCTAAGCTACATTAAAATAGTATAATTGGTATTTCCTTGAATAATTTTAGTAATAATCATATTGATGCATAGCTTAGATTTTTAGCAATTCATTGACATATACATTTCTTCTCAATTTTTGTTTTGTAACAATTTGTGAGGGTTTTAGCTTTACATAATTTTGCTCAATTGGATGCTGTTTTTTTTATTTACTTCAAAATGCCTTACCAGGACATGATATGCTTTAGTCTGTAGATTGATCTCTGAAAGGTTTGTTTTCCCAACCTAACCTCTTTCAAAGATAGCAAAAAGTGTTTGTACTGTTTATTTTTGTGAATATTTTATAAATATATCTCTATTTTTAAACTGTCCACTAAAACCCAGAAGAACAATTCATTGCTCAAAATCCAGTGCAATGCTTTGTTGCTTACTAGCTATTAGTCATGGTTGCATTCCATAAAGGGACACCACTCCTCATAGTCACCATGCAGTGCTGTTTGTAATAACTTCACACAGTTCTGGTCAGGGAACTTGTGAAAAGTGCACCCTGACACTGCTATGAAGCCAATGAGGCAGGATTCCCCCCTCTGAGATAGGGGCGGAGAAAAGATCTATTAAGAGAGCAGTGAACTACATCCATGTCATAATGTCAGAACAGCTCAAACCTTTTATGCCTAGCCTTGTTGGGGCATTTTGAACAGAACTTGGGTTTTGTTCTCATACACACACAAAAAAAAATGGTTGTTCAGCTCAATCCCAGGATCATTTATCACAATAAGAGCAGATCAAACACAAAGATACCAGATATGCCACATCAGCTGGAATGCTAAAGACCAAGTATCAGAATCAAACAAAAAACACATGAAGGACAAAAGGCTTGGAATTGGTCAACTTGAATATGGGTTTGCTGATATTGAAAAGGACTTGAGGTGGAAAGGGACACAAGCTTTCTGAACTTTCTCACATATTAGGTTAAGAATAAAAGTGGTTTCACATTAGCTAAATAGGTCTATCATACTGGTTTACACAGTGAACTTATTGGGGATTGAGGGTTTATTTTCTGCTGACCAGTCATAGACCCTATTACATTCTTATGCTATGTAGCATGTGCTATGGAATGACAATGCTACAGAAAGAGTATGAGCATTTTTAGAAAAAGCTGTTTTTCTTGTATAACTTACATTCTTCACAGAGGAGGCAACCTGCAAACAATTTCAGAGGAAGGAGAGCTGAAAAAAGCTACTTATGTTTAAAGTCCAGTAAATTAGTTTACTAAATATTATAAATTTTTTACTTTTTTTACATTTTTAGTTTCCCTGAGAGAAGAATGTCTCCTATGAGTTCTTTTTTATCATTTATTACAAAAAGAGTATGTCCACTTAACTGAAAAATAATTTGCTGAATTTACTGAACATAATTTGCACTTTACTGAAAAAATATAAATGTTTTTCTTTTATAACTTTAATAATCAAATAATAATAACATTTTGAGTTTGACTTGGTTATTTATTGTAATTTCTGTTTGTTTTGGGTTTCATTTATTTATGAATGCTGATTTGTGGTAGTTCCACGCTTGGTAGATTATTTGATTTTATTTTTGCTCATTTTTGGTTTAATGGAGCTCTTTACTTTTCTTTGAAAAACTTATTTTGTGGAAAGTTTTTTTTTAATTAATTTCTGTTCATTTATATTGACTTAGTCTTTTCAGGGAAAAAGAAAATAATTCTTTAAATCTTTTTGTTTTTTTTAAGACTTTATGGTTTGGCCTGCTATTTGTATGCTGGAGAAAAATTTTCAGCAATTTTTAACAACATACACCCTTTTAAAAATGAGGACACAAATATTTGTGTTTAATTTAATTTCATACCTCCTCTAGTTGACCTGAAATAGAAAACTTGATACCATTTGCAAAAAAAAATCTGTTTACTTTCTTTGATAGCTTGGATACACTTACACTATTTTGATTTGGTTAAATTTTAAGAGCAGAAGTAGCCCCAAAAGTTTGAACATAATACCCTCAGTTGTTCTTGGGATAATGCTGAGATGCCTTATTGGGAATTTGCATTAACACAGTACATTTTGATTTAATCTTAAGGCAACATTTAGTTTTTAAACATAATGGGCAAATGGGAGAGTGGGCATAGGAGGGGGACTAGTTGCTCTCCAACCACTTTCGACTATTAAAAAGGGCATTAGCGCTTCCTATTTTCAATGGAATGAGCCCTTTTCAAAGTTCCTAAGACAACTCCTTTGATACTAAGTGCCCTGTTCTAAAAAAAAAAAATAAAAAAATAATACATTGTACCCACATTGATCTTAACTATAAACATTTCAAGCCTTCCAATCACTTTTGGGCAGTAGCCCTTTCAATTTCCAATCAAATGAACCCTTTTTGAGTCTAACAAAACTTTCTATAAAAAAAATCTTATATGCCCCCAGGGCATAACTTACAACCATTGCCCTGAGGGCTGTGGGGGGAGTGTCATCCTCAACACATAATTTCCAGACTTTTTAACTAAGTCAAACAAAATGGCTATCTCAAAATTTTAATTACATGTGTTTGGGGAAATGGCGGATGTAAGAGGGGTGTTAGTTATCCTCCAATCACTTTCAACTATTAAAAAGGGCACACACCCTTCTAATTTCCAATTGAATGAGCCCCTTTTGAAGTTTCTACAACATCACTAGCTATTAAAACCTTATATGCCCTCAGGTTATAACTTACAACCCTTGCCCCAAGACCTCTGAGGGGGTTATCATCCTCAAAGATCTAATTTTTTAAAACTTTTAACTATGTTGAACAAAATGGCTATCTAAAAATTTTGATTGGATGTGTTTTGGGAAAAGGTGGGTGTGAGAGGGGGGTTAGTTGCCCTGAAATCACTTTTGACTGTTAAAAAGGGCACTAGCCCTTTGAATTTCCAATCAAATGAGGCCTTTTTTGAGTTTCTACAATAAAGCTTTTGATAAAAACCTTATATGCCCCCAGGGCATAACTTACAACACTTACCCTGAGGGCTGTGAGGGGAGTGTCATCCTCTTAGATATAATTTCCGGACCTTTCAACTACTATGAACAAAATGGTCCTCTCAAAATTTTGATTGGATGTGTTTGGATAAATGGTGGGCGTGGAAATTGGTGTTAGTTGCCTTCCAATCACTTTCAACTATTAAAAGGGGCTCTAGCCATTTCAATTTTCAATCGAATGAGACCTTTTTGAAGTGTCTCCGACAATGCTTTCTATAAAAAAAAAACCTTATATGCCCCAGGGCATAACTTACAACCCTTGCCCTGAGGACTGTGGGGGGATTGTCATCCTCAAAGACCTAATTTCCAGAACTTTCAGCTATGTTGAACAAAATGGCTATCTCAAAATTTTGATTGGATGTGTTTGGGGAAAAGGTGGGCGTGAAAGGGGGGTTAGTTGCCCTCCAATCACTTTTGACTATTAAAAAGGGCACTAGCCCTTTGAATTTCCAATCGAACAAGCCTTTTTTGAAGTTTCTACAACAACGTTTTCTATAAAAACCTTATATGCCCCCAGGGCATAAGTTACAACCCTTGCGCTGAGGGCTGTGGGAGAGTGTTCTCCTCAAAAACATAATTTCTATCTGAAAATCAACTATGCTGAACAAAATGGCTATTTCAAAATTTTGATTGGATGTGTTTGGGGAAATGATGGGCGTGGAAGGGGTGTTAGTGGCCTTCCAATCACTTTTGGCTATTAAAAAGGGTACAAGTCACTCGAATTTTCAAACGAATGAGCCCTTTTCGTAGTTTCTATGACAACTCCTTTGATACGAAGTGCCCTGGTCTAAGACCAAGAAAAAAATAATAAATAATACATTGTGCCAACATTGTTCTTTACTTTGGCAGCGCTATTGCGCTGTGTATGATTAAGAGCCAAGCAATGATTCTCAGGAGGGAAGAAAACTTGTGGAAAAAATACCCAAGCCCTTTCTGTTGCCAATGCGCATCAACAATAGAGACTATGCAGCATCTCCTATTTAAATGCCCTAAATCAGCAACAATCTCCTCTGAGCTGAAAAGAACAACCAGGAAGTTGGGATTGCATGAAAATATTAAGCTGTTGCTAGAAGCAGACATCCCAGCCCAGGAAGAGAGATGGATCTTCAAGAGGATCATTGAATTCTTCCAAAGCATCAATATTTCATAAAAAAAGTCCTGTAAATTGTAAGAAGAAGGGTCGACAAGCAGAAGAAGGGGATGGTCCTGTTGCAAGAGCTGTAGGAATACCTGCAGATGGGACTTAAATTGCGGGGAAAAGGTAGCAGGACCCTAGGCTTCCCTTGTTTGGCCCTTATGAAAAAGCCAAATTAGTTTTCTCTCCCCCTTGAAAGAATATAAATTCAATACCATGGAGGAGAATCACCCAACTTTGAAGCCAGAAGGACACTGAATGATGGAGTTCAAGTGCTTTCTAACGAAGAAGAAGAAGATGCGCTACTGAAAACTGTAATCAATTGAAAGACTTGTAAATCTCCTTTTACTTTTTATTTGATTGTTTGGAAATGCCAACACAAAATCTGCATGTACTTTCTTTCTTCCTCTTCCTGAAGATCCCTTGGATCCAACTTAAATCATATCAAGGTTTGAGGATGATAAAGACATTTACTATTCTGCTCATTAAAATACCATAGTTGTCTGTACTTGTTGGGGAATAATATAGACACTTTGTCATAACTAAAGTCCAACAAGCCACATGTTTGCATCAATAAAGTCCTTAGACTTCCTGTATTTGGGCACTTCCAGCAGGTGGCAAATAAACTGTATGTCACTTGCACAATTAAAAGTATAGTCTTCAATTATATTCAATTTCTTTTGTTTTGCATTAAATCACACACTATGTGCATGCAGGTTGTCAAAAGGACGTATCAGCAACGTCCCAGCAACTACATACGATATTAGGTTGAAACTTTCAGGGCATGTTGAGGGGGATGTTGAACTAACCAAACATAGCTATTTGCATACAACTTCTACAACGACTGTTACTACTACTGGGGCGAAGGGTATTAAGGTGGAACTTCCATGGAATGTTTAGGGGGACGTTGAACTAAATCGACACACTGAGTACATTTAGGTTGTCAGGTGTTATAGCAATATCTCAGGAACAGATTAAAGCATTAAGTTGAAACTTTAAGTGTATGTTGAGGGGGATGTTGAACTAGCTAAAAGACAATATATGGATGTCTCTCCTACAAATACGGCTAATACTGAGGCTAATGGTATTAAGGTGAAACTCAGGAATGGCTTAGAGTATTAAGTTTTAACTTTCAGGGCATGTTGAGGGGGATGTTGAATTAACCAAAAGGCACTATGTGACTTTACTACTTTTACTACCTGTAAGGGCTTTAAGACAAACTTTTCAGGAAATATTGAGGGGGATGTTGAACAAAACAGAAACATACTTTGTGCAGGTTGTCAAAAGGGTGTTTCAGCAATATATCAAGAATAGCTTGGAGTATCAAGTTGACACTTTCAGAGCATGTTGAGAGGGTTAAACCAACCAAGAGGCGCTATATGCATACTGTTTCATTTATGCATATATGCCTACTGTTATGCATACTGTTTGCTATATGCATACTTCTGGCGCTACTATTTCTATTGCTAATACTGCTACTGCTATTTCTACCACTGCTACTAAGGCTAAGTGTATTCAGCTGAAATTTTCAGAAAATGTTGAGGAGTACGTTGAATTAGATCAAAATATACGCTATTTGTATACAGGTTGTTAAAAGGGTGTATTGGCTATATCTCAGGAACGGCTGATGGTACTAAATTGAACATTTCAGGGCTGCTACAACTGCTTCTTCTACTGCTAATACTACAAGCACTACTTATGCTAGTTCTAGTATTATTGCTACTGCTAATGCTACTGTGACTGTTTATCACTGCAACTGCTACTATTTACGAAATTGCAATGGTTTATTCAGCAAATAATGCATACAAGTCCCAGATTTTGCATACAAGTCCAGTGGACATTGTTCGTCACGTCAACCCAAAATCAATCCAATCTTTCATCTCTTAGTTCTATGACTGTCTACCTTAGTTCTGCCCTAGGAATGACGTATGGACGGATGATAGATAGACTTATCTATCAACAAATGAAATGATATCGTTATTACACAATCCTAAAAAGGGCTTGTCCCATATTTGCCTCTCACTCATTCGGACTATCTATTTTGGCTTTTTCCACAATTAGCCATGGCTTGATACATGCCAGCAAGCATTAGCTACTTCTAATGCTACTGTGACTATTAATGATTGCAGCTGCGACTATTGACGAAATTGCAATGGTTTATTCAGCAAATAATGCAGTAGAAGTACATCCATTTTGGTTGTTCAGTGGGGTTAAAAATTAAAACTAGGGTTATTTGGCTCTTAGATGCTCTTGGATTTGCATGTATAAGGGGTAGGGATTGATCAGTTCGTATTCTTCACATAGAGATGATAAATCTTGTAGCAATACAGGAAAGGGCACATATTGATATGTTTTACAATTAGCTACTTTTCAACATTAAAAACTGCCTATTTTCAACCTCATAAAATAAGTTTTTGATTATTTCTGCTAAAAACGAAGGCTTAATTTCGTTTTCAGTATATTTAACCTTTAAGGGTGAATACGGCATGTTTTATCTTATTTGATGGTTTCCAAAAATTCGACTGTTCGGTAGTCCGAGGTATATATACTGGGAGGTAGGGCTACTGAAAAAAAGTTGTGACCCATCACAACTTTTCAGTTTACATCACAAAATCACACCATCATGAAGAGTAATTTTCCCCAGGCAACATGAGATTGTTTGAGTTACTTGAATATCTGTATTGTAGTATTTTATAATTTGGTAATCCAGACACTGAAAAAAGACTTATGCATGCGTATTTCTGAAAAAAGGGGTGAAACTTTTCAATTTACTATAGAAGCCTTTATGAATATACACACTCTAAGATAATGTCCAAGGGTGCATTCAGGATATTTTTTCGGGGTGTGGGAGAAAGAGGGTTTTATATTAAAAAAACCTTAAAAACGCATCAAACATTTTATTTATATGCAATTTGTTGCGTTTTTACGAGTTGGACATACATTTGAGGGGGGGGGGGGTCAACACCCGTAATCACCCCCTTCCTGGATACGGCCTTCATAATGTGCCTAATTAAGCCTTATCCCATGTGCCTAATTAAGCAAAAAATAATTCTGGTGATAGTAAAGAGATACGAAATGATTTAAAACAAGCCACAATTATTCCAAATGTGAGGAGGACTGTCCCCTCCTCAAACCCTCACTCTTTGTGCTTATGTTTTAAAGTGTTTTCCTGAAAGCATTTAGAGTCCAACAACTATAGCCAGTTGGTAATTGTATCTGCTTTATTTTTCGACTGCCTTTCAAAATGTTTTAACTAAAAATTTTATTATATGAAGCATATGTAAACACAAAAGCTCTTAAATTCTCAAAGTATTGCAATAATAATAATTTTTAATTATAAAAAAAGCTCTTGTGCTAAAGTATTCATGCTGGAAGCACTAAGAACGAACAGCCGATATTTCGCTTTAAGAGTAGGAGTTGAGGGGTGGTGGTTTCTTTCAGATATAGGACTATTATGTGCAGATTTTCAAAACTGAGTCAAGGACTCAGGCCATAAATGCCTGTACGGTATTGCATTCAGATATTGTAATGCCCTTATTGCCCAAATTGAAATATACCCAAAAATGTCCATATTGATCTTGTATTCAGATTAATTTAAAAAACTTTTTCCACAAAATAAGTTTTTCAAAAAAAAGCAAAGAACTCCATTAAATAAAAAATGAGGAAAAATAAAATCAAATAATCTACCAAGCGTGAAACTACCACAAATCAGCATCGATAAATAAATGAAACCCAAAACGAACAGAAATTGCAAATATTAACCGAGTCAAACTCAAAACGAGCAGAAATTAACATAAGTTGGGCGCAAAACCCCTGTGCCTTCCCAAGGCCAGAACAAAATTTGCCCTTTACTGAAAAAATACAAATAAATGTGCATTGTCAGTTTAATATACATATACTGATATTTAGTAATCAAAATGTTAATATTATTTGATTTATTAAAGTTATAAAAGTAAAAACATTTATATTTTTTCAGTTAAGTACAAATTTTGTTCTGGCCTTGGGAAGGCATAGGGGTTTTGCGCCCAACTTATGTTAACATAAGTTAAACATAAGTTAACATAACTTCAATAAATCAAATAATATTAACATTTTCTTTATCTTTTTCTTTATCAAATTCTTTATCTGCTGATGACAGTTATTGTGATGCGACCGATTTATCCAGAGATTTCGTCATTGTTTTTACTATCTAATAAAAGGATTTGTCTTTCTTATAATGTTACTTGTACGCAACATATCACTTGGTAATTGAACAACTCTCAATCAAAATTTAATCATTGAGACTAGTATGTAACTAGTAGATATTAGAGGTTATACTAATGAGCGCCATCTTTGTATTTACCTTCTTTGACTTCTACGAGTTTCAGTAAATCCTTGACCGCGCAGTAAATAGCGAAGCTGGTTCTATGTGTCATTTTTTTTTTTTTTTAAGAAGGCACTTCCTATGGAAGGAGTTGTCGTAGAAACTTTGGAAGGGCTCCTTCGATTAGAAATTGAGCATTCTAGGGTCCTTTTCAAGGCCAAAAGTGATTGTAGGGAAAACAGCCCTCCCCCCACACCTCTTTTTCTCCCAAGTACATCTGATCAAAAATTTTAGACAGCCGTTTTTTCTACCAAGTTGAAAGGTCCAACAACTGTCCTTCTGGGGAAAGCACCCTATAGCAGCCTATGGGGCGAGGATTATAAGCTGTAATTTGCCCATTGTTTATATATAGCACTGGTTATTGGGAAAGTGGGGCAGGTTTGACCCTTGGTGTCCAAAAGAGCCAAGACCATTAAGGTGAAGCTTTCAGGGGATGCTACAGGGAGTGTTGAACTAAATGAAAACACATTATGCGCATACCGGTTAGGAAAAGGACGTATCTCAGGAATAATAGAAAATATGTTTTTTAGGAGGACACTCCCCAACAACCCTCAGGGAAAGGGTTTTAAGTTATGTCCTGGGGTATATAAGGTTTTTATAGAAGGCGTTGTCATAGAAACTTCAAAAGGGGCTCATTTGATTGGAAATTCAAAGGGCTGGTGCTCTTTTTGATAGTAGAAACTGATTGGAGGGTAACTAGCCCCCCCCACGTCCATCATTCACCCTATAACACATCCAATTTAATTTTGATTTGATTTTGACACCCTATAACACATCAAATCTATAACACATCCAATCAAAATTTTGAGATAGCCATTTTGTTTAGCGTAGGCTAGTTGATTTCCAGATAGAAAATATGTTTTTGAGAAGGACACTCCCCCACAACTCTCAGGGCAAGGGTTTTAAGTTATGCCCTGGGCGCATATAAGGTTTTTATAGAAGGCGTTGTCGTAGAAACTTCAAAAAAGGCTAATTCGATTTGAAATTCAAAGGCTAGTGCCCTTTTTAATAGTCAAAAGTGATTAGAATATTTTTTGTTGTTGTTGTTTAGACCAGGGCACTTCGTATCGAAGGAGTTGTCGTGGGAACTTCGAAAGGGGCTCATTCGATTGAAAATAGAAAGGGTTGATGCCCTTTTTAATCGTCGAAAGTGATGGCAACTCATCCCCCTTCCAATCCCACCCTCCCATTGGCCCATTATGTTTAAAAACTAAATGTTGCCTTAAGATTAAATCGAAATGCACTGTGATAATGCTAATTCCCAATAAGGCATCTCAGCAGTATCCCAAGAACGACTGAGGGTATTATGTTCAAACTTTCGAGGCTACTTCTGCTCTTAAATTTAACCAAATCCAAATAGTGTAAGTGTATCCAAGCTATAAAAGAAAGTAAACAGAATTTTTTGGCGAATGGTATCAAGTTTTCCATTTCAGGTCAACTAGAGGAGGTATGAAACTAAGTTAAACAGTAGGCCTACTATTTGTGTCCAGATTTTTAAAATGGTGTATGTTGTTAAAAATTGCTGAAAATTTTTCTCCAGCATACAAATAGCAGGCCAAACTATAAAGTCTTAAAAAACTAAAAGATTTAAAGTGTTATTTTCTTTTTCCCTGAAAAGACTATGTTACTATAAAACGAACAGAAATTAATTAAAAAAAACTCTCCACAAAATAAGTTTTCCAAAGAAAAGTAAAGAACTCCATTAAACAAAAAATGAGCAAAAATAAAATCAAATAATCTACCAAGCTCGAAACTACCACAAAGCAGCATCGATAAATAAATGAAACCCAAAACGAACAGAAATTACAATATATAACCGAGTCAAACTCAAAACGAGCAGAAATTAAAATAAGTTGGGCGCAAAACCCATATGCCTTCCCAAGGCCGGAACAAAATTTGCACTTTACTGAAAAAATACAAATGAATGTGCATTGTCAGTTTAATATACATATACTGATATTTAGTGAACAAAATTTTAAAATTATTTGATTTATTAAAGTTATAAAAGTAAAAACATATAAATATTGAGCCAAAATCTGGATTCTAAGAGAGAAAAATCGAAAAAATTTAGAATATTCTTCTGTTAACCAGTGAAAAAGATTATGTCTAAAAACAAACAAAAATTAATTAAGAAAAAATTATTCCCTAAAAGAAGTTTTCCAGAGAAAAGTAGAGTTACATTAAACAGAGATGAGCAGAAATAAAGTCAAATTATTTTCCAAGCATAAAATTAACGTAAATCATCATCAATAAATAAATGAAATACAAAACGAATGGAAATAATAAATCGAGAGCTATTAAGACTTTCCGGAATGAATATCAGTATATACATTAAGTCAATCCACAATCGTCTGGTTATTTTTCAATAATCTTGGTTATGATGGTATTTTTTTCATTATTATTAGAAATTAAAACACATAGACCGAAATAAAAACTGTTTTCAGTAAAGTACAAATTATGTTCTGGTGTTCAGAAGGACAGGGGGTGGAGGGGGAGGGACATCTTTACTCTGCTTAGTTTCTGCTCGTTTGAATATGACTCGGCTATGTAATGTAAGTTTTCTTTTTGGGTTTTATTTATTTATAGTTATAGCTAATAGTTGGATATGGGGAGTAATATTAATAGCATTTTACCTTATTGGTTTAGTTCAAAATTCCCTCTTCGTGCCCTGATAGTTTCATCTGAATACTTTAATCTGTTTCTGAGATCTCGGACATAGCTGATACGTCCTTTTGACAAATTACATGCATATAGTGTTTTGATTTAGCTCTCTAATACCCTTAATCTCCTTAGCTTTAGTAGTAATAGTAATCATGCTAATATTGGCTTTTGGTTAGTTCAGCCCCCCCCCCCCCAAAAAAAAAAATCAATGAAAATATCACCTTCATACCCTTAGCCTTATTGGTAATATTAGGAACAGTAATAGCATTAGTATGAACATCCTTCTAGCATTTGAACATCCTTCTCATCATGTCCTGGTTCCTCAAATTGAACACTCTAAACCATTCCTAAAATATTGCCGATATATCCTTTTGATAATTGTTTGCACATGGCGTGTTCTGATTTTAGTTCGACTTCCGATCAACATATTTTCAATTTTTACCTTACTACCCTTAGCCTTAGTAGTAATCACAAAAGAAGTACTAGGTGTAGAAATATAAGCGGTGATAGTAGCAGTGTGAGTAGCAGTTGATAATTCCCTCCAACGTTCCCTGAGAACTTTGCCTGAATGCCATTGTTTTTTTTTACACAAAAGGTCAAACACGCCCCCTTCCCCAATAACAAATTCTATATGTAAAGAATCGGTGAATTGTGTAACTTACAGTTCTTGCCTGAAGGACAACACATTTTGAATTTTACACCTTCATACCTTTAGCCTTAGTAGCAACCATAATAGAAGTAGCAGGTGTAGAAACATAAGTGGCGATAGTAGCAGTGTGAGTAGTAGTAAATAACACCCTCAACATTCCCTCAGAACTTCACCTAAATGCCATTTACCTTTTTTTTTACACAAAAAGTCAAACACGCCCCCTTCCCCAATAACAAATTCTATATGGAAAGAATCGGCTAATTGTGTAACTTAAAGCCCTTGCCCCAAGGACTATGTAAGTTGTCATCCCCAGAGTCTTAGCTATTGAACCTTTTGACTATGCCGAACAAGATGGCTGTATCAAAATTTTGATTGGATCTTTGGGGGACAAGGCGCATAGAAGGAGAGCTGTTTACCCTCCAGTCACTTTTGACTTTTTAAAAAGGCACCCTTCCCCAATCAACATATTTTCAATTTTTACCTTAATACCCTTAGCCTTACTAGTAATCACAAAAGAAGCACTAGGTGTAGAAATATAAGCGGTGATAGTAGCAGTGTTAGTAGCAGTAGATAATTCTACTGTTACTCCTTCCCCAATAACAAATTCTATATGTAAAAAACCGGCGAATTGTGTCATCCCCAGAGTCTTAGCTATTGAACCTTTCGACTATGCCGAACAAGATGGCTGTATCAAAATTTTGATTGGATCTTTGGGGGACAAGGCGCATAGAAGGAGAGCTGTTTACCCTCCAGTCACTTTTGACTTTTTAAAAAGGCACTAGATGTTTCAGTTTGTAATCAAATGAGCCCTTCCAAAGTTTGAAAACATGTGAAGCATTAAAAAAAAAAATTAAACTGTGATCTTCTGTAAATCCTTAAAGGCTAGAATATAGTTTGTAAAGTAGAGAAACAATTGATATTTTGAAGTGTCTTTTATTTTATTTTGTTATAACCAGTGGAGAATTTATTTACAACTTAAACAAGTTCTAGCTCACAACCACCTCTTTATTTGGAACACCGTAAAATAGAGAGCCCAAGAAAACACAGAAGTCTTTTTTTTTTAGCAATCTTTAGTCTTCTATCTCAATCAGTATCCATCGTCAACGAATTATTTGGAACTGGATATCATTCTTGATAGTACTTAAAACATCTTTCTGTAATTAGTAAAACTACAAAACTTTCTATTTTCGTCGATAGAGGGTAGAGACTTCTGCAATATGGTTCTCTAATGTGATGAATTTGATGGGGCAAATTGCATCAAGACAAAACACTCTTTGTGGGTGTTTTCTCCCTTGTTATATCCCGGACAAATAATCCCAGTCTTGTAAGTTCTGGTGTGTAACTTAAACCTAATTTAATCGTTGCATATCTTTAAACCAAAACTCTTACCTAACTCATGTCGAAATCTAAACTAATTTTTATATTTTTTTTAATATATTTTGCTTCAACGATTCCAGGGACATCTTCGGTTTAATTAATATGCCTCCAGTATTGTCCCAGCAAAAGAAATGCCTTGGTTCCTAAATATTCTAAAATTCAGAAGATTTCTTCTTCATGTGTTTTTAAGACGAAGGGGCTATTAACCGATATTATTCCAAAAGTGGCTAATCCACTTTTAGGTCTACACAGGTACAACCCTTGCAAGAAGGGGGAGAGGTACAGAGCACAAAATGTCTGACTTGTAGTCAATGAAGGTAATGCTTGTTAAAGGGGTAAAATTATTGGCAATTTAGTCGGCTTCTTGCTTTTCTTAATGTAAAGTCAATATTTTTTTATTATTTTTTTTTATTTAAACAACGGTAATTTAGACACTCCAAATTCGAAAGTGTTCACTCATATCATCAACTTCTTCTATTGACAAATTCTAAATGTTATCTTTTGAGCTTCAACCATAATAGAAGTAGCAGGTGTAGAAACATAAGCGGTGATAGTAGCAGTGTGAGTAGCAGTAGATAATTCCCTCCAACATTCCCTGAGAACTTTACCTGAATGCCATTGTTTTTTTTTTACACAAAAGGTCAAACACGCCCCCTTCCCCAATCAACATATTTTCAATTTTTACCTTAATACCCTTAGCCTTAGTAGTAATCACAAAAGAAGCACTAGGTGTAGAAATATAAGCGGTGATAGTAGCAGTGTTAGTAGCAGTAGATAATTCTACTGTTACTCCTTCCCCAATAACAAATTCTATATGTAAAAAACCGGCGAATTGTGTAACTTACCGTCCCTGCCTGAAGGACAACACATTTCGAATTTTACACCTTAATACCTTTAGCCTTAGTAGCAACCATAATAGAAGTAGCAGGTGTAGAAACATAAGTGGCAATAGTAGCAGTGTGAGTAGTAGTAAATCGCACCCCCAACATTCCCTCAGAACTTCACCTAAATGCCATTGACCTTTTTTTTTACACAAAGAGTCAAACACGCCCTCTTCCCCAATAACAAATTCTATATGTAAAGAATCGGCTAATTGTGTAACTTTGCCCCAAGGACTATGTAAGTTGTCATCCCCAGAGTCTTAGCTATTGAACCTTTCGACTATGCCGAACAAGATGGCTGTATCAAAATTTTGATTGGATCTTTGGGGGACAAGGCGCATAGAAGGAGAGCTGTTTACCCACCAGTCCCTTTTGACTTTTTAAAAAGGCACTAGATGTTTCAGTTGGTAATCAAATGAGTCCTTCCAAAGTTTGAAAACATGTGAAGTATTAAAAAAGAAAATGAGACTGTGATCTT
This sequence comes from Artemia sp. Kazakhstan ARC1039, assembly GCA_029168905.1. Lineage (NCBI taxonomy): Eukaryota > Metazoa > Arthropoda > Branchiopoda > Anostraca > Artemiidae > Artemia > Artemia sp. Kazakhstan ARC1039. The sequence continues at coordinate 11,173 of JAQQPU010002121.1, read as the reverse complement.
CTGTAAACCCTTAAAGGCTAGAATATAATTTGTAAAGTACAGAAACAATAGATATTTTGAAGTGTCTTTAATTTTATTTTGTTATAACCAGTGGAGAATTTATGTACAAGTTAAACAAGCTCTAGCTCACAACCACCTCTTTATTTGGAACACCGTAAAATAGAGAGCCCAAGAAAACACAGAAGCCTTTTTTTTTTTTAAGCAATCTTTAGTCTTCTATCTCAATCAGTATCCATCGTCAACGAATTATTTGGAACTTGATATCATTCTTGATAGTACTTAAAACATCTTTCTGTAATTTGTAAAACTACAAAACTTTCTATTTTCGTCGATAGAGGGTAGAGACTTCTGCAATATGGTTCTCTAATGTGATGAATTTGATGGGGCAAATTGCATCAAGACAAAACACTCTTTGTGGGTGTTTTCTCCCTTGTTAGATCCCGGACAAATAATCCCAGGCTTGTAAGTTCTGGTGTGTAACTTAAACCTAATTTAATCGTTGCATTTCTTTAAACCAATACTCTTACCTAACTCGCGTCAAAATCTAAACTAAGTTCTTTTTTTTTTTTATATTTTGCTTCAACGATTCCAGAGACATCTTCGGTATAATTAATATCCCTCCAGTATTGTCCCAGCTAAAGAAATGCCTTGGTTCATAAATATTCTAAAATTCAGAAGATTTCTTCTTCATGTGTTTTTAAGACGAAGGTGCTATTAACCGATATTATTCCAAAAGTGGCTAATCCACTTTTGGGTTTACACAGGTAAAACCCTTACAAGAAGGGGGGAGAGGTACAGAGCACAAAATGTCTGACTTGTAGTCAATGAAGGTAATGCTTGTTAAAGGGGTAAAATTATTGGCAATTTAGTCGGCTTCTTGCTTTTCTTAATGTAAAGTCAATTTTTTTTTTATTATTTTTTATTTAAACAACGATAATTTAGACACTACAAAATTCGAAAGTGTTCACTCATATCATCAACTTCTTCTATTGACAAATTCTAAATGTTATCTTTTGAGCTTCAATATGAACATCAATCCCCTGTTCACGTCGTTTTGCTACCAATTTTGAATACATTCCTGAATTTAATGGCCTAGTAGGTTTTCTCACCCATGGACGATTTTCTACAACTCTTGGTCTAACAACTATCGAGTCAGGCGTGGTTTTATAAAACAAGGATGACAGTTTTCTTGTCTTTTCCGTGAACTTTCGCATTATCTTTCTATCCACTTTGTCTTTTGTAGTTCCACGAATTGATGTCACTGGAAAGATTTCCACTTGCTCTTTATTGACTTTTGCTTTAGTGATTGCACGAACTGATGTCAGTTTAAGAGACTTCCTTCCTCTTTTTATTGGTTTCATTTCTTCTCTTCTATTGTTGGTAGACATAGGACTGGTAACCATAGAGAAACCAAATGTTTTTCCAACTTTCATTTTAACAGATCTCCCTCTAGTACGGGCAACAGTGCACAAACTTATCGTCCAAGTGTTTGTAACAAACTATTCCAACTCAGAATATGGCATGTGATTTTAGCACAGATGACGTCATTTTATATTGAGAGCCATTTACTACTTACAGCATTATGCTTATTGCGTAGATGACGTCACCCAACAGTTCGTAATAACGAACTGCAAGTAAGCAGTAACTCCGGCTAGACATATACCAAAACTCTAAACACTTTTTACAACAATAGACACAATAAACAAATTGGCTTTTTATGCTGATTCCAAAGACAAAATTCATTAAGTTTAGTGTTATCTATAAAAAAGACGAGTCTGAAAAGATGTACCCCCTTTTTTTAAAAGGGGGAAACACCCTCAAAAATTTAAGCTATATTGATGAAAATCACACTATCAGACTAGGCATATTTGAAAACCTTGCTGTAGAGGTTAAAAGCTTCTATCTACAAAAATGTGGAATTTTGAATTTTTTGCCAGAAAAAGATAACACATGCATGTTTATTTAATTTTTTTTCCAGGAGTAATTATATCAAACCAATTGTTCTAGAATATCGGTAAAGAAGCTAACTGGATTGGATTGGAAATCAAAAGTTCTAATACCCTTTTCAAGTTACCAAAAAGATTGGAAGGCAAGTAGACACCCTTCTACGTTTTTTTTTTCCTAACATTGAAAATTGAAAGTTTCTATGTTACGACGCGAAGAATAAATATCGTATCGACATCTTGACTGACGAATTCAGATGATTCGAACTGGACTTATGCTTCTAAGTCTTGTTTAGCCTCGGAAGATATTAATAGTAGAATACTAACCGCTCATTTTATGCCTAAAAAGTTCAGGGTATCCCTTATAGTAGAATATACCCCTATATAACAATTAATAACCAATATAACAAAATTTAAAAAACATTAATAAAAAAACATAACAATTTAGTTATAACCAATATAGCGTTTGGTCATAAAATGGCTCACAAGTTAAAATAGTATTCACGTGATCGTAAGACAGCAAACCTTATTGATTATGTTATTGTAAATCGAATATTGGCAGGATCAATACAAGATATTAGGGTGTATATGGGTGCTGCTATTGATGTTAAAAGTAAAGATTACCATCTAGTAGTGTCTAGGGTTAATTTAAAGCTGAAATTTTGGAAGGGCAACTACCTCCAAGGAAATTATGATGTTGGTAGACTCCAGGAGGAGAATTTGAGAGAAACTTTCCAAGAACAGTTGAATATAAAACTAAAGATTTAAAAATTTGACTATGTAGAAGATGGATGGAATAATTTTAATAAAACAATTTTTGCAGTTGCTGATGGTGCCTTAGGGAAGAAAATTATGAACGCAGCTAGGACTATTAGAGTAGTAAGTTATATAAAGCTTCTAAATATACATGTAAATATACAGTGAAATTGCTGTTGATTTGAACGGTACATGAAAAAATACATTGAATTGCGCAAGGAAAACCCATGCCTGAGACATTAAACTTACGCGTGAATATTTTAAAAGTTGGCACACTATAATGCATGTTATGAAACTAAAGTCAAGGTTTTTTAAACTTTGCAAGGTATAATGTGGTCAAACATGTTTTGAGAGTATGGTCGTAATAATATAATTTAAGCAGACAGGTTTTTTTCTGTTATTGTTGTCAATTGCACAATGAATGTACATCGTGAGTTCACGTGCACAATTTTTTTCTTAAAAAACTGGTATGTTATAAAGTAGTCAAACATGTTTTGGGAGCATGCACGAAATTATGTAACTCAACCAGAGTGGTTTTTCGAGGTAACATCCGTTTTTATTCGTCCTTGAAATTCCGTATAAAATGTTCATGCACTACAATTTAATTTCCATTATGTTTTAACATCGAGCATAGTACACTGAATATTATTAACTTTGAAACAATGGATATTTCTATTTTCAACGTGAGTATAGTTTACTGAATTTCTTAATGTATCTCCAGATAAAAAGCATTTTACCAGTAAATTCAAATTTCAGGGGGACTCCCCTCCAACAATACAAACCCTAAAATATGATGTGTATAGTCGTTAGAAAACGCTAAGTATGCTTTTTTCTATTATGTAAAACAAAAACCCCCTCCTCCATTGCTTTGTTACGATCATAATTCCTTACTTTTAGTTATTTCATTCTAATTAAAAATGCGTTTTCTTTACCTGCTTAAATGGAAAGCTTCGGTGTTACAAAGGAAGTGACAGTTTTGGGAATCAAATTTCACACGCTCTTTCTATCTTAAATTAATGGCATATGCTTAATGAATTAGCAACAAGGATGTTCCTTGACAAAGAGAGAAAATTGTATTCTAGCCTAATTAAAGGAAATATATTCTATTTTCAATTGTATTCCATGATTAAGAAGGTTTTACGATGTGAAAAAAAACTATTTCATCGCATGGAAAGTAAGGGAGGAGGGAGGGGGGAATTCTTTATGCAGACTAATTTTTTGAAATCCCCCTTCCCCCCAAACTCAAAATTTTCCAAAATTTTACTTTAGAACCTTTTTTTAAATATTTCTAAAGTGCTAATAGATATAGGGTGCTACAAATATCAGAATTGACTTTATAGGGCAAATTATATTATGGGGAGATGTTTTTGAAATCCCCCTTCCCCCCAAACTCAAAATTGTATTTTAGAAACCTTTTTAAATATTTCTAAAGTGCTAATAGATATAGAGTGCTACAAATATCAGAATTGATTTTATAGGGCAAATTATATTATGGGAGATGTTTTTGAAATCCCCCTTCCCCCAAACTAAAAATTTTCCAAAATTTTACTTTAAAAGCTTTTATTTTTAAATATTTCTAAAGTGCTAATAGTTATAGCACTACAAACATCAGAATAAACTTTAGAGGACAATTTATCTGTAAAAGAGAGGTTATTATTATTTCCTTACTAAATTTTTCTTCCTTTTAAAGGAGGAGGAAGATTCCTACAATCACTCTCCCCGAAAAGAGACCAAGATGGGGTGATACCACATCGATGCAAGCTGCAAGACCATCCATCATCAGATATGCTAGCTCTATTACAAGTTCTCTGGACCAGCCGGGACCCTCTCATGCCAGTGTCAGCTCTATACATACCACTATACAACCTGGTAGAAAATTCAAGAGGGAATGGATGCTTTCTCATAACGTTACTGCTGCTGCACAAGATTGTGAGGTCACCCTATCAAGCATTGCCGGGCCCTTCACGACCAATACAAGGCGAGAATGATGTGGCCCCTACAGCTCTCAACATGCAAGCTGCAAATTTAAATGTGAGTTTTCAAATATTATTTCTCGCTAATGATTCTTTTTCCCAAGTCAATTTGAAGGAGTGTGTGAGCGGTGCATGCGCCGCTTATTTTTCTGTCTACCCGATAATTCATGGAGATAGTATAATGAATATTGCAAATTCAATAACGGCGTAATGATTTTCATTATTTTGTTGTGTGTGTGCGTGTGTGTGTGTGCGTGTGTGTGTGTGTGTGTATGTGAGCGGTGCATGCGCCGCTTATTTTTATGTCTACCCGATAATTCATGGAGATAGTATAATGAATATTGCAAATTCAATAACAACGTAATGATTTTCACTATTTTATTGTGTGTTTGTGTCTATGTTACTAACAAAATTTGTAATTTATTATGCATTTGTTCTGTAAATAATGCTTTAAGCTTATTGCTTATTTCACATAGAAAATAAAACCTTTTTTCTATAGATTAATGATATAGCACCGCCATTGGGTGATGAGACATCAGCATTTACTGGACCAATTCTATCACCACCAATGAAGTTCAGAGACGAACCTTCATTAGTTCTGGATAATATGGAGTGGCATATGGGTTTTCTTAATGATGTTTTTGGGGAAATGGCTAGCCTAGATGATTTAACTTGTGATATTGACATGCTTGAGGATCCAGAGTGGGCAGATAGATTTATGCTTGAGCATTTAGGCGATGTTACTAGTGCAACTGAACCGGGTCCTTATAAAGAAATTACGTCACAGGACAATACAGGCTGGCTCGATCAATTGTCCCCAAACACCTTGGAATATGTGCTATCAGGCTCAGGGGACCTCATGCCATCTCCAACCAATGTAATTGAACAGACTGGGGGTGGTGTTATTGACAATTCTGTGTCACCCCCACCATTCCGCTTAATGATATAGCTAGTACTAGTAACAATACAAGAACAACAACACAAGTATCCCCTCTTCCAGATTTTTTTCTGTCCAACTCTGCCTTGCACCACACAAAGGTCTACTGCGCCAAATTCGGTGATCCCTTCAACTCTCTAGTGTCGGGGGATATAATAACAGATCCCTCGGCCATTACACATTCATATACTAATAAGATTCGAGCCATTCTTGAAAACAGATGGGGGCTTGGGGGGTTGGGGTCAGTTTAAAAGCATCAATAGCACTAAAAATATTTTTTTAAATGAAAATGCGAGCGAGCTGTATTCAAAATACTTGCACACAGAGATGTTGGCAATTCGCCCGCATTTATCTAATTATGGGGAGGTTTTTCTAGATTGGGCTAATAGTATTCAAAGTAAGTGGGAAAATTATAACGAGGGGGGGTAGTGGATCTGTGGTTTTATTTATTGAAAGTTTAAATGTTAATATTTGTAGATTTAAAAAGGATTTTATTGTAAGAGGTGGGCATGGGGAGAGGGCAATTGAATTCAAATATCATTCAGATTTAGAGGGGTGTAAGGGGATACAACGAATCTGTTTCGATACGAGGTTACAGTGTTTCAAGTATGCATTTTTAATTACTGCATACAGACCTCTGCGCAATAATGCCACTAAGAAAAAGTTGGATGAAATGGCAGTTAATGGTTGGGAGGGTTCAAAGTTCCCCAAAGTAGATTTTAATTGTTTAAATGGTCAATTTCCCGTGACACTAAAAGGAATAGATATTTTTGAGCGGGCTAATGCACATTTAAAGATTGGTGTCACGGTGTTACAGTATGAAACAGAATTTGAGGAGGGCCAGCGTTCCGATAAGAAGGGTGTATTATTTCCAGTGCGGGCTCCTTCAGTTGAATCAGTAGAACATTGGGTGTGGCTTCTATACACTCCACCCACAGACCCTGATTCAATTGGTCATTTTAATCCAATTACGGATATTAGTAGGGTTCTAAGTGAGGGTAAACATCGGAATGTACGTTATTACTGTCCAACATGTTGTTGAGATGTTGGGTGATGGTGAAGACTGCATGCGCTCGGCATTGGTCAGTCTAATCAAAACAGCGAACGGTGCAATTTCGCGCCTTCGTTATACAAACTACGCTATGCTCCTATCACCAGATGACATAGTGGCCATTAAAAATCGTAAAATGTGTTGGGTTTGCAAGGGAGAATTTGATGATGGTGTTGGAAATGGAGGGAGGAGGAAGGTGATCGACCATGATCATTTGTGGCAGGAAATTAAATCGGGAGGGAGTAACTTTAGAGGGGTAGCCCATCAGTCATGCAATTTAAACGTTAGACAACAATATTTCGGACCTGTTTTTATACACAATTCCAATTACGACTTAAAGTTTGTTCTACCGGCGTTGGCCCGCATTGCCAAGGGTGGAGTTGTAGATGACGCATGGATAGATGGTTCTTTTTCATATAATATCATACCCAAATCATCGGAGAAGCTACTGCTGCTAGAATTCATGTGGAAAACAGTTGACAAGGGTAACACGTGCCTGAATAAAATCCGTTTTTTAGACTCTTTCAGCTTCTTCCCCAAATCTTTAAGTCAATTGATTCAGGTACAGAAAAGTGATAATTTTGATAACTTCCCCCTCCTCAAACAGCGCTTCCCCGATGATGAAATGTATGATTTATTAACGTGTAAGGGTATATATCCATATGATTATTACAACTCTGGCTCGAGGCTAGATGAGGTGTCACTACCGCCCATTGAAGCTTTTTACAATTCTCTTGCTGAGAGTGAGTGCACCACTAGCGACTACGAATTTGCTAATAGGGTTTGGGCAAAGGGTGGATGTAAAAATGGGTGGGATTATTGTAAACTATACTTGGCCAGTGACGTACTCACTCTTCTGGACATTGTGTGCAAAAATACGGATAAAATCTATGGGGAATTTGGGTTGGATTTAGGTTATTATTTTTCCACTCCTCATTTGGTGATGGACTTGATACTTAAAATCAGCAAAGAAGAAATAGGTCTGATCGCCGATGTGGATCAGCATCTGTTTGTAGAGAGATCAATGAGGGGTGGGTATGTTTTTCACGGGGATCGTATCATGAAAACTGATCCGACTGGACAGTACAGTGATGAAAAGTCGGACGCAGTTTTTTTGGATATGAATTCTCTTTACCCATCGGCAATGTCACTACTGTTTGCCGTGTGGCAATTATAAATGGCTTGACAATCCATGTGCTTCGAATTTCCCCGACATTGCCAGTGTTGAGGAGAATTGGGCACAGGGATGGTTTTTTCAAATTGACGGTGAAATACCCATGGAAATCCATGACTCGGTAAAAGACTTTGTTTTTCCGTGCATAAATAGACCGGTGGGCAGGGACTCTCTGAGCCCCTACAATTTATCTTTAGTAGAGGACGGGAGTATGCACTGGGTACCTTCAAAACAAAAACTAATTGCCGACCTCAACCCGAAACAGAATATCGTTGTTCATCACGTGCTATTGAAATGGATGGTGTCCAATGGTTTCAAGGTCACAAAGATTCATAGAGCCCTCCAATTTGATCAAAAGCCTTACATGAAGACGTTTATTGACACCTTTGTCAGTAAGCGTTCACAAGCGAAAACGAAAGTTGAAAAAGAAGTCTATAAACTCATTTTGAACTCAGCTTTCGGTAAAATGTGCGAGAGCGTACGAAACAGAAGTCGATGTGACATTGTAACCAATCCCAAAGATTGTGCTCGAATCATTGCGGATCCAAACTTCACATCGTTCACAATCATAGACTCTGATATGGTGCTCCTACACCGTAAGAAAAGAAACATTGTATTAAATAAAAATATTGCAGGCGGGAGGGCAATAACTGAAATATCCAAGAAACTCATGTTGTCATTTTATTATAATGTATGCAAGGTACAGTGGCCGATTGAGGGACAAGTTCAAGTGTATTACGGGGACACTGATTCACTCCTGTTAAAAGTCAAAACTGAAAATCTATTGAATGATTTGGAAAATGGCGAGTACATTAGCTCACGAATGGACTACACTAATGGGGACGAATCCCTCTACCCAGAACTAGTGAAACGCCAGGCCCCTAATCAATTGTTAATGCTAAAATCTGAAACGGGAAGCGATCTGATATCCAGTGGTGTGTTTCCTGGTCCGAAGGTATACTGTGTGGAAACGCACAACAAGGATATCAAACAAGTTTGCAAGGGGGTACCTACACACTTTGTAAAAAATAATTTCGACATGAGTGTGTATAGAAACTGTGTGGAACGTAGTTTAGTGCCAAGGGCGAAAGTCATGGCGATTCGCTCTTTGCAATTTAAAAACTACACAGTTAGAGTTGAGAAAAACGCCATGTCTGCCATATCGGACAAAGTCTATGTACTTGAGGATGGTGTGAAGGTACTACCACACGGTCATTATTTAATTTCAGACCGAGTTGAATGTGTAGAGTACAGAAAACAACTCGGTCTAGAAAAATTAACTTAAATTCATTAAAAAAAGTATAAATTGGGTGGGAGGGTTTTTTGGGTAATGGGGTGTTTTTTTTAATTCTTTTTTTTCTATATCACAAACAATTTTCAATGTGTGTGTGTGTGTGCAAGGCAGAGTAATTTCCACTATTTAATGCCCCCGGCCAGGGTCCGCCGCAGCGGGCCCCCTCTTCCCGGCCCGCGGCGCTTCCCGGCCCGCCACAGCGGGCCCCCGGCCGCCGCAATGGCCGCCCCCGGGGGGGGGTGGGGGGGATCCCATACCAAATGCTGTAAATAAAAGTGATATTATTTTAAGTGCTTTATTCTAATAAATGTTGTATTTTTTCTATAAATAAACAAAAAAAAAGTGTATTTATTTAAGTGTTTTTTCTCTGTGCCTATGTAAATGTTGTATTTTTTATTATAAATAAATTTTAAAAAATGTATTTTTTCATGTTTAATGTGCTTTCATGTTCAATGTAATATTTTTTTTAAGTGTTGTTACTTTTTTATGCATATAATAAAAGAAAATGTGATTCTTTATTCGTCTTCTTCTTCTTCTCATTATTATTCTTGAACGGAGTAGTAGTAATAGGGAAATTATTTAGTCATTAGACAGCCATAGTCTACTTTTAGTTGTCTAGGTGAACTGTTGAAGGGAACATGTATCAATTTAAAACACCATTCAGATCGTTTCTGTGTGGGCCGTCAATGTCAGGCATAACAACGCTCTTAACTAAAATAATTAAAAATTTAGGTAAAATGTTTGTGGAAAAGCCGAAAAAAATCTACTAATGTTACAGTATTTGGCAGGAGTCATACGATAAAATAAAAGCAATTGCCACGATGGGATTGGTGCAGATACAATTCATACAGGGACTTGATGTTTTCAGCATTATTGAACCAAACTCTTGGCTGATCATTGACGATCTGGCTGAATCTATTGAACAATGGTCCCAGGAAATGCTACAACTGTTCACTGTTCGCTCTCATCATGAACAGATTTCCGTTACTCTGGTTCTACACAATCTCTTTCATCAGAGCAAATGTATGCGAACACTTGCATTGAACTGCACCTACTATATCATCTACAGAGTTGTTCGTGATTCTAGCTCGCTAATAACTCTCAATAAACAAATCTATCCAGGCGCCCCCAAATTTCTGCTCTCAGCATACAATCAGGCGACTAATAAACCCGTCGCTATATCCTATTGGATCTTAATCAAAATACACCCGAGGATCTGCGTGTAGTCACAGGTATTTTCGACAATGAAATTACAGTATATCTCCCTGTGAACACTAAAAAGACCTATTAGTTGCTATCATGACACTGAAGAAACTACATGAAAATAGACATCTGTTTTCGGTTCTAAGCACTTCAAAACCCTCGCTTAGGAAAGCCATACTCAAACATGGTATTGACAATGATTTCATTAATCTAATATCTGACCTTTGTTTAAATTTGACCGAGGGCAATGTTCAACTGCCAGAAGTAGTTAAGCAACAGGCAAAGCAACATCGTTCCATTGTACGTACATTGGCCTCTAAAAAGAAAGGAAAGAATTTTAAAAAGAAAAGACTTCTTCAGGCGGGCGGTAGCTTTTTGACACTTTTACTGCCAATAATTGCAGGACTTGTAAACAGTTTTCTCTAGAGAATGGCAAAACCCTATAAATTGACTCCAATAGAACTCGCTCTCTCACCCTTGGAACACTTTGAGATAAATTCCTTCACAATGAGAATCTGAGTAAATTCCTTGACAATGAGAATATTGAGGATGATAAAAAACTGCTTTTACTTCAAGATGTACTTCGCCGAGTGGACAAACATAAGGCCTATCGTGTGAGGGCAACTGCTGCTGGTATTGATCCCAAAAAAGAACCATCTCCTCAGGATTCTGCTGCTGCTGGAACAATGTTTTCAAAAAATCATGGGGTAATTGTTTTGGACTTGTCGGGGACTCAGGATATGAGCATAGTACGAACAGAGAATGTACGTTTAGAGTGTACATTTGCAGATGCTTTGACTGAGAGTATCACGCTAATATCACTGAGTCAATTTGAAACCTAT
>JAQQPU010002120.1:27002-53117 GCA_029168905.1 Artemia sp. Kazakhstan ARC1039 | reverse complement strand
AGTAGAGAACTTTATCAAAATTGTCCACTTTTTTTTATTATTCATTGGCTGAAAATCATTGTCAAGGTTGTTTGGTATTTGTTTCCTTCATTTTTTTGTACGTCCTATATAGCCAGTGTGATCTCTGGTCTAGTTCTAATGTATAATTGGTTGCTAGAAAAAAATGTAACTATTTTTCATAAAAAAGGCATTTCATTGCTTAATTATTTATTAGACTACATTCTGACAATATGCTGTCATGCATTTTAACTGAAAGTGTTCAGTTTCAGGGGTGACACCAATTAGTTCACTTCTTATTTTATGCGATAGGACAAATGTGATAGGAAAAGCATTAAAATTCCTTCCATAAGATTCATTTTCTTCTCATAAATGGCTACTGAAATATAAGAAAAATCTAAAACTGCAAAATATTCTGATTATGGCTAGGAAATGATAGAGGGGGAGGGAGGATTTGACAGTTCAAACTAAGACACTAATGCCATTCATTGTCATTCAAAAGTCAGAAGGATTAGAGAACAAGAATATATTTTGTAAACGATAATTACCATTTATTTCTATTTCACCATATCTGACAAACAAATTAACAAATGGTATCTTGTCATGTAGTTGTACTGACACTATCCAGCAGTCTCAGAAAGTAATTCATTTCTTCTTTAATCTGGGTGGTACACAAAATCTCGTGAAGTCCATTTTGTTTCCAATGCTTTGATGCAAGGAAATCCAACTAGGCCACAGTCCATCTTCTTAAAACTAGGATATTTAAGCAAAGATTTGTGTGAACTCCACAGAAACTACAACCTTTATTGCGTGAAACTGTACTAACACATACATACACAAAAAAGTAAGTGAATGTTCTGTGTTTCCCTGAACTGCCAAAAACTAGAACTATTTTTTTTTTACTCAACAACACATTTTACTTTTTTCAATTGAGGAAAGTGTTTCCTTTTCAAACTTTACTCGTTAATACAGCTTGGAATAAAATTAAGGCGTTTATTATCAAGAGTGTCAATAGAGTCTAAACCTAGGCTATGATGGTATGCCTGAGAAGTCATTCTGTCATAGCTCACTTGGTAATGTCTGCTGAGTGAGTAGGAGACGTGTCTTGAGCACCCTCAATTACAGATTTTTGTCACGCAACCTCCCATTATTCTTCTTAGCAGAAACAAAAACATTGATTAAATGTTAGTTTAGTCGGCACTTAAAATTTTAACATGCCATTTAAAGAAAACGTTCTCCCAAATTTTAAAATGCACTTCAAAGAGCTGTTATGCCTAAAAATACTTCGCAGTTTTATAAAACCAAATTAGATATGTATTTATTTCAGCCCACATGCACCTTAGACAGTTGCCATTTAGAAGCCCCAGATTCAGTGAGACAAATGCTTTTAAAAGCCAATCTAAGCTGACTAATAAGTTGCGTCATGAATCCAATGAACTGCAATGCATTCGAATGTCCAATTGAAAGTTGCTGATTCTATCCAGCTTAACCTTCCTTGAAGATTTAAATATTTTTGAGTTACAAAACATTGACATAATCAAAGGTAAAATCTAGAAAATAAGGGGGTTCTGTAGAAAAAAAAAATGTAGTAGAAAGTATGCAGCAAAATTTTGAATTTACTTTGCCAAACAGAAGGAAAACGATTCATGGAAGTGTCCCTGTCGATATTTTCAATAGCCGAGTGGATATCTACAGCTTGTGTCAATGAAAACCATCAAGCTGTTCTAAACTTTTTTTCTCCTTTTCACTATGAATATATGTCACGTTTTTATTGATGTCTTACTATGTTAATGTCTATGTTTCAAACGAATTCTAAATCTTGCCTGCTCTGTTAACACCAACCTTTGGAAGTTGGCATATTCTTTACAAAAATGACTTTTAAATGATTAGCTTCTCATTTTGTGTTTATATTAAGCAACAGTTAGTTTTTATAATTAAGTCTACTTAATCAGTTTAGGCAGTCAAGAGACAAACAGTTGCCTCAATTGATTTTTGAAATAGCCTACATTGATTACCTAGTAACAGTCTCAAGTATCACAAATAAACAAATATATGCACAGTTTTTTATCAGACTCCTAAGATTCTATGAGGATATATGGCCTACTGTCTAATCCTTTCAATCATTTGAAATCAAATTAAAATTTTAAAATGTTCCTTGTAGCCATGCAGTTTCATTTTCAAAATCTCCGCTCTATTCCTCAGCATTAAGCGTTTTCAGCTGCGAAGTTTCAACCCCGTGTTTTCCTCTAGAACCCGCTTTGTGAAAAACGCTTGATGCACTACACGAGAACAACTCGTGTTCGAACCCGCTGAGCCTGAAAACGCGGTATTTCTTCTATGTTTAACGGCAAAAATTATATAAGATTTGCAAAATTTGACTATCATGAGGGTTGCCGCGAAACCAAAAAATTTCGTAAGTCCAAGCTCTTAAAAACGTATCTTTTCAAGTAGACCCCGAAGCCGCGCCGAAAAAAACGGTGGCGCGCCACCGAGCTTGCATTAGCACGCTGACGCCACCGCCGATTCTGTCGGTGGTGGCGTCACTAATACGCCGCCGTTTTTCTCTCTTTTTTGCTGATTGATATTGACCTTCGGGCTTCAACTGTCATCCCGGCTAATCTGTTTCTTAAAGATAAATACTGTCATCTTGGGCTCGCCATGTATATCGGTTCGTAGGAAGGAGAAGAAGAAATTTTTCTTGAAACAACAATTCTAAAAGGGCTAAATGGTATCAACTGAAAAGCCCATCTGCTGTGAAATAGAAGAAGAAAAAGAATTCTACCTTCCACTTTAAAACTGCCAAAGCTGTCTGGAAACTCTATAAGAAAATTAAAATAAATTTTCATGTGAATTTTATCGCTTCCAATCAGCAGTTATACCAAACCAATCCTGCTCAACTCATCCTCAGGGCTATACTGTGGTGCTATCCTCCCCATAGTATAGTGCAGACGGTTTGATATCAGTCTATTTTCCCTTCTTGCTTTAGTTTTTTTTTCTGTTTAAAGCTTTTTCCAATAGGCAATGTTTAGAAGTCCTCCAAAAAAAAATGTCCCCTCAGATCCCAAATCAAATTCCAGTGAATATGTCATAGTGAAAGATACCCATCTTGGCTGGTCAAGCACACTTTCTCAAAGTTCAAATGATAGCTCCAATTCGGAGAATAGGACAATGATAAGTGTAGGGGCTAATGTAACCATAAATGATGATAATGGGTTTCAAGAAGTCCTCTCTAGAAGCTCTAAAAAAAGGAAAAAAAATCTCCCCAATCAAAAGCATTTCCCCTCTTCCTGCCCAAGACCCTCCCTCCAAAAACTTAGGAATTTACCTTAAACTTACTCCTATTACCCCCTTTGAAATAAAAATGATAACTGCAATAAGACTTGCAATTTTTAAATTGCTAAAATCAATGTTCTCTCTTAATATTAACCGTGATGAATCTCTGCTAATAGCTGTAGAAGATCATAAATCAGCAGATACAATAATTAACCTAAAATCCCTTCTCTGAATACCCTAATTATTGCATCTAATTGGAACCCTAAACAATCATCAACAAAAATAGTAGTTTATAATGTTCCCCCAGAGATATCCACTCAGGAGTTAAAAGAAGGACTCTCAGATAGGGCTGAAAACACAATCCCAGTAGATGATGTTACCCAACTTGGCAAACCTGACTCTAATGGTCTAAAAACTAGTAGATCCTTCTTATTCACACTGAAGGAAAAAATTAATATCCCAGAAAAGTTATTCCTATTTGGGCAAATCAAACCACACAAGGAATAAAAACCTAAGCCTATCCAGTGTCAGAAGTGTCTCAAACGGGGACACACAACAAACAAATGCAATGAAATTCTCCGAGAGTGTAGTAATTGTAAAGCTTTCTATCCTAAAGAGTTGACAACTTGCAGCAACACTCAGCCTATATGCATCAATTGCAAAGGCCCACATGAATCTACAAATAAATCATTATGCCCTTTATACAAGAAAAGAGCTCTAACACTCCAAATATTAACAGAGAAGGCCATCCTATACCCCTTTGCAGCAATGGAAGCAAATGCTGCCCAACAATACCAAATAAAGCCTGTAATGAAACCAACCAAAACCCCCAAGGCAAACGCCCCCAATGCATCAAGCACCCCATATAAAACACCACCTTCTAAGCCCCCTAGCTCAAATCCCCATCAGAAGGAATCACCAAGCCAACAAGCCTCCTTGTCCGGTGAGATGAGGTCAGCCTGGCCCCCCTCCCAAGAAGAAACAAACCAGAAACACCACCAGGAATTAACCCCTTAACCGACAAACAGGATGCACAACCAAAAATGCAATCCCCAAATATATGCTTATTCATTCTGAACTGTAATACAGTTCAGGCCATGAACATACATCAACTACAGAAAACAAAAATCATTGCAGAATTTGCAAAAATCTACATCCCAGTTGATATGCTCATTCAAGCAAAAAAATATCTTGCTTTACTTTTAACAAAGCTGAATATTGATACACAGTCATATGGAGAATAAATCAACAACACAACATATATCAATACTCCAATGGAATGTAAGATCACTCACAGAAAATAAGGTAAATAAACTAATATCTTTTATGAATAATAATTCCATTAATATTGCTTGCCTCCAGGAAACTCATTTAACCCAAAATCAACAAATTAAGTCTCTGGGATATACTATCCTCAGAAACGATAGATCTTCAGAGAGAAAAGGAGGTGGGGTAGCTTTAATAGTGAAAAATAATATAAAATTTTGTGGCATCAATTTTCAGGATTTTGCAAATGATGTTGACGCAATTGGTATCAGTGTTTGGCTGAATAATTTAAAAACCTACATAATAAGCTTTTATAACCCTAATGGCCAAACTACAGATGCCAAGGATCTCTTTAATTATATAAATAATTCTAATATGTTAAAAAATATTATTATTTGTGGAGATTTCAATGCCCACGGCCTTTTGTGGGGGAATAAACCAGCAAATAAAGCCTGTAAATTCATTGAGCATATGACTTCAAATAATAATGAATTAGCTGTTGCTACCC
The DNA here is from genome assembly GCA_029168905.1 of Artemia sp. Kazakhstan ARC1039. Classification (NCBI taxonomy): domain Eukaryota; kingdom Metazoa; phylum Arthropoda; class Branchiopoda; order Anostraca; family Artemiidae; genus Artemia; species Artemia sp. Kazakhstan ARC1039. The sequence continues at coordinate 48,073 of JAQQPU010002120.1, read as the reverse complement.
CTCCAAACCTGAATACATATTTCAACCCCAAAAGTGGCAAATTCTCCACAATTGACCTACAAATTGTTTCATTAAATTTTTTGAATAAAATTTACATAAATAAAATTGATAGTCTATGTACTGACCACTTTGCTATAGTTTGCTCCCTAAATGAACCTACTGAAACTATATTTCATACCTCCAAATATATCAACACTAAAGCAAATTAGTCTATGTTCCAAAATAAGCTAAATGATGAAATTACAAGTTTCACCCAAATTTCATGCACTTCTAAAACAACAGTTGACACACATGCTGAAGCCTTGACATCTTTACTAATAAATACAGCTAATCATGCTATCCCCAGGACAACACCTAAGAAAACTTTCCCTAAACAAATTCCTAAAGCATTGTGGACAAATGAGTGCCTAAATAAATGGAGAATAAAAAAGGCAGCTCGGACAGAATTCATAAAAAAACCATCACCTACTACATATTTAAAAAATTACAAGCAGAATCTAATCTAAAAAGGACTATAATAGATGCTAAATATAAATACTGGAATAATTTTGCAAATAATCTCTCAAGAGAAACACATGAGCCAATTATAGACAAAGTTATAAGCCACATCTGTGGGAAAAAGGCTTCCCCCAACCCACTCCGGTATGAGCTTATCCATAATAATACCCATTATGACAATGATAATGAAAAAGCTAACGTATTTGCAACTCTTTTTGTTAATAAGCTAACATCAAATAATCAAAGAAAACTATCCCCAATTTCTATGAACCCAAGTTCCCAACCACGCCCAGGATCCGAGTACACAACTAATCCATTCTCAATCCAGGAATTGAACAATTCAATACATCATATTAGGACCAAAACTAGCGGCAGCTATGACAATATACACCCTACATGGATAAAGAATCTCTCACCTTCATACAAACAAGAACTGCTAAATTGTTATAATCACGCTTGGGCATCTTCTATGTTCCCCAATATATGGAAATGTTCGTCCCTCCTACCAATCCTAAAGAAAAATAAACCCAAAGATAACCCTGAGTCTTATAGGCCCATAATGATTACTCCTATGCTCTGGAAAATAATGGAGAAAATGATCTATCAAAGACTCCTCTGGTTTGTTGGGAAAAATAATATGATCCCTCACACTCAAACTGGATTCAGGAAACACCACTCCTCAACAGATGCTTTCATTTTGCTAACAAATGCAATAAATGAATCTTTCTCAAAAAATAATGTCCTAGTTGCAGCTTTCCTAGATTTTGAAGGGGCATATGACAATGTGAACCACCAACTCCTTTTAAACAAACTTGCAAACCTTGGAGTACCCCCTAAGCTAGTATCTTTTATTAAATCCTTCATAGAAGTGCGAAGTTTCATTGTTTGTGTTGGTTCAGCCTCTTCACCCCAAAAAACAATAATCAAAGGCCTACCTCAAGGAGCAGTCCTGAGTTGCCTCCTATTTGCCCTATATCTCTGGGACATTAACCTACCCCACACGAATCTACAATATGCTGATGATCTGGTGCTAAGGTCATCTGGCAACACCTTTCAGATAGCACAGTCAAATCTGCAAAAGTCACTTTTCCAGTTTGAAAAATTCTCTCAACATTCAGATTTACCCATTGCACCCACCAAGTCAAAAATAATCCAATTTCACCGGAAGCGAAACCATGTTAATGCAAAACTAACTCTAAATAAAACAACTATTCCAGAAGATAATCATATTAACTACCTAGGTCTCATGCTCGACCAAAAACTTAATTTCCACCTCTACATTTCAAACACAATAAAGAAATGCTATAGAAAAACAAATATACTAAAAAGACTTCTTTGCGCACCCTGGGGCTGTAAGGAGAAAACCTTACTCCAGTTTTATAAATCACATATAAGACCCCGTATTGACTATAGGCTCATCGTCTATGGTGCATGTGCAAAGACCCAGATGCAGAAAATTGAAACAACACAAAATGACATAATACGTCTCATATTTGGTCTTAGGAAACCCACAAGCACCAAGTTTCTGCTTATGGAGAGCAGATTAACAACAATAAGGGAGAAACGTAGCTTTTCTCTTGACAAAATATCTGACGAAAATTGAATCAAATAGCTCACACACACTTCATAATTGGTTAAGAAATCCAGCTATGTATAGAAGTATTGCTGATGAGTATGCCAATATTCAAAAGAAGTTCCCCATACCAGCAAAGTCTATTGCACCTACTTTCCCCCGATCCCCCCTTGGAATTGGTCAAGTCCCATAATAAATAATGACTTCTCAAAGTGGAATAAAGATTTAACCCCCATTGCTTTTGTCCAGAAAAAATTTGCAGAACTTAATACTATTACCTATAAAAATCACTTCCAAATATTTGTTGATGGGTCAAAAATAAATGAGAAGGTTGCAAGTGGTGTTCTCCTTCCTCACATGAAAATTGAAATGGGCGAGAAATTATATAATAATGTATCTATAATGTCTGCTGAGTTAAATGCCATAATGATGGCATTAGAACACCTTCAGGAAAACCAACCATTGATTGCAAATTCAAATAATATTATCATTTATTCCGACTCTCTATCAAGCCTTGAGTTGCTGGCCTCAGCTCAATATAAGTTGGACATTGACACTTATCAATGTCTCAGTATTATAGATAATCTTGCTTCAAGTGGCATAACAACTTATTTTCAGTACATTCCAAGCCACTCTGGCATAAGTGGTAATCATCAGGTTGATGAAATAGCAAAAAAGGCTATAAATATTGAACAGCCAAGTGGGAGACCAATCCCAATTAGAGATATTTACCGATGGAGGCTATCAGATATTAATTTTAATAAGATTAATCCTATCTTTTCCCCCTTTCCCAATAAGAATCTTTCTAAAATTTATCATAGAATTCGTTCTGGAGCAAATGGACTAAATTTCTTTGCATTCTCATATAAGTCTTCTAATTCAAGTGGTTCAATTCCCCTGTCCCCTCTTTGCAGGCATTGTAATAAGAATAATGAAACAATTGACTATTGGCTATTTGAATGTAATATGCTGACGTCTGCACAACATACCTTGCTTTGTAAACTGTTAAAATGCTTCAAACACCACAAAATCTCACTATCAGCCAAGAACCTAGCCAACTATACATGCACACAGAGCACAGAAATCGATATCTATCATCTTATATTTGAACTCCTTGAGTCAAAAGATCTACTGAAAAATATCTAACAATATCTAATAAATAAGAGACGACCACGCCAGTAGGTCTGTAGCCCACAGAGTGAAGCAAAAAGAAAAGGGCTAAATAGTATTAAATGAATAGCCCGCCTGCTGTGAATTAGAATAAGAAGAATTCTGTTTTTAAAGTGCATATTGAAAGCAGCAACATTTAAAGAAATTTAAAATAAATTTCTCGTGAACTATTATCTAAATTAATCAGTAGTTGTACCGAACCAATCCTGCTCAAATCATTCTCAGGGCCATACTGTGGCGTCTCTTTTGATCCTGAAATTTTCCCCATAGTACAGTGAAGACGGTTTGTTATCTTTGTGTTATCCTTTCTTGTTTTAGTTTTGTTTTAGTTTAAAGCTTTTTCCAATAGGCAATGATTAGAAGTCCTCCAAAAAAAAAGTCCCCCCAGATCCCACCCCAAATACCAGTGAAACTGATACCCATCCTGGCTGGTCAAGCTCAGTATCTCAAAGTTCACATGATAGCTCCAATTCTGAGATTAGCACAATGATCAGTGTAGGGGCCAATGTCACTGTAAATGATGATAAAGGGTTTCAAGAGGTCCTTTCTAGAAGCTCTAAAAAAAGGAAAACAATCTCCCCAATCAAAAGCATTTCTGCTCTCCCTACCCAAGATCCTCCCTCCCAAAACTTAGGAATTTACCTTAAAATTTCTCCTATTACCCCCTTTGAAAAGAAAAGATTACTGCAATAAGAGTTGCAATTTTCAAATTGCTAAAATCAATGTTCTGTCTTAATATTCACCGTGATGGATCTCTGCTAATAGCTGTCCAAGATCAAAAATCAGCAGACACAATAATCAATCTAAAACCCCTTCTGAATACCCAAATTAATGCTTCTAAATGGAACCCAAACAATCCCCAACACAAATAGTAGTTTATAATGTTCCCCCCAGAAATACCTATTCAGAAGTTAAAAGAAGGGCTCTCAGATAGGGCTGGAAACGCAATTCCAGTTGAAGATGTTACCCAACTTGGTAAACATAACTCTAATGGCCTAAAAACAAGTAGATCCTTCTTATTTACACTGAAGGAAAAAATTGATATCCCAGAAAAGTTATTCCTATTTGGGCAAATGAAACCACACAAGGAATACAAACCAAAACCTATCCAGTGTCAGAAGTGTCTCAAACTGGGACACACAACAAACAAATGCAATGAAACTCTTCTAGATTGTAGTAATTGTAAAGCATTCCATCCTAAAGAGTTGACAACTTGCAACAACACTCAGCCTAAATGTATCAATTGCAAAGGCCCACATGAATCTACCAATAAATCACTATGCCCTGCATATAAGAAAAGAGCACTAACCCTCCAAATACCAACAGAGAAGGCCATCCCATACCCCTTTGCAGCAATGGAAGCAAATGCTGCCCAACAATACCAAATAAAGCCAGTAATGAAACCAACCAAAACCCCCAAGGCAAACGCCCCCAATGCATAAAGTACCCCGTATAAGACACTACCTCTAAGCCCCTAGCTCACATCCCTATCAAAAGGAATCACCAAGTCAACAAGCCTCCTTGTCTGGTGAGATGAGGTCAGCCTGCCCCCCCCCCCTCCCAAGAAGAAACAAACCAGAAACACTACCAGGAATTAATCCTTTAACTGACAAACAGGATTCCAAACCAAACATGCAATCCCCAAATATATGCTTATTCATTTTAAACTGTAATGCAGTTCAGGTCATGAACATACATCAACTACAGAAAACAAAAATCATTGCAGAATTGGCAAAAATTTACATCCCTGATGATATACTCATTCAAGCAAAAAAAAATCTTGCTTTACTTTTAACAAAGCTGAACATTGATACACAGTCATATGAAAAATAAATCAATAACACAACACATATCAATACTCCAGTGGAACGTAAGATCACTCACAGAAAATTAGCTAAATGAACTTATATCTTTTATGAATAATAATTCCATTAATATTGCTTGCCTCCAGGAAACTCATTTAACCCAAAATCAGCAAATTATGTCTCTGGGATATACTATCCTGAGAAAGGATAGATCATCAGAGAGAAAAGGAGGCGGAGTAGCTTTATTAGTTAAAAATAATATAAAATTCTGTGGCATCAATTTTCCAGATTTTGCAAATGATGTTGATGCAATTGGCATCAGTGTTTGGCTGAATAATACAAAAACCTACATAATAAGCCTTTATAACCCTAATGGCCAAACTACAGATGCCATGGATTTATTTAATTATATAAAAAATTCTAATATGTTAAAAAATATCATTATTTGTGGAGATTTCAATGCCCACAGCCTTTTGTGGGGGAATAAACCAGCAAATAAAGCTGGTAAATTGATTGAGCATATGACTTCAAATAATAATGAATTAGCCGTTGCTACCCCTCCAAACCTCAATACATATTTCAACCCCAAAAGTGGCAGATTCTCCACAATTGACCTAAAAATTGTGTCATTAAATATTTTGAATAAAATTTATGTAAATAAAATTGATAGTCTATGTACTGACCAATTTCCTATAATTTGCTCCCTAAATGAACCTGCTGAAACCATAACACATACCTCCAAATATAGCTACACTAAAGCAAATTGGTCTATGTTCCAAAATAAGCTAAATGATGAAATTACCAAGTTTCACCCAAAATTCCTGCATTTCAAACACAACAGTTGACACATATGCTGAAGTCTTGACATCTTTACTAATAAATACAGCTAATCATGCTATCTCCTGGACAACACCCAAGAAAACCTTCCCTAAACATATTCCTAAAGCATGGCGGACAAATGAGTGCCAAAATAAATGGAGAATAAAAAAGGCAGCTAGTACAGAATTAATAAAAAAAAACCATCACCTACTACATATTTAAAAAAATTACAAGCAGAATCTAATCTAAAAACGACTATAATAGATGCCAAATAGAAATACTGAAATAAATTTTCAAACAATCTCTCCAGAGAAACACATGAGCCAATATACATAAAGTCATAAGCCACATCTGTGGGAAAAAGACTTCCCCCAACCCACTCCTGTATGAGCTTATACATAATAATACCCATTGTGACAATGATAATGAAAAAGCTAAGCTATTTGTAACTCTTTTTGTTAACAAGCTAACATCAAATAATCGAAGCAAAATGTCCCCAATTCCTATGAACCTAACTTACCAACCACGCCCAGGATCCGAGTATATAACTAGTCCATTTTCAATCCAGGAAATGAATAATGCAATACATAATGATTACTCCTGTGACGGGGAAAATAATAGAGAAAACGATATATTACAGACTCCTCTGGTTTGTTGAAAACAATAATATGATCCCTCACTCTCAAACTGGATTCAGGAAACAACACTCCTCGACAGATAATTTCATTTTGCTAACAAATGCAATAAATGAATCATTCTAAAAAAATAATGTCCTAGTTGTAGCTTTCCTAGATTTTGAAGGGGCATATGACAATGTGAACCACCTACTCCTTTTAAACAAACTTGCAAACCTTGGACTACCCCCCAAGCTAGTATCTTTTATAAAATCCTTCATAGAGGTGCGAAGTTTCATTGTTTGTGTTGGTTCAGCCTCTTCACCCCAAAAGACAATAACCAAAGGCCTATCTCAGGGAGCAGTCCTCAGTTGCCTCCTCTTTGCCCCATATCTCTGGGACATGAACCTACCCACACGAATCTACAATATGCTGACGATCTGGTGCTATGGTCATCTGGCAACACCTTTGAGATAGCACAGTCAAATCTGCAAAAGTCACTTTTCCAATTTGAAAAATTCTCTCAACATTCAGATTTACCCATTGCACCTACAAAATCAAAAATAATCCAATTTCACTGAAAGCGAAACCATGTTAATGCAAAACTAACTCTAAATAAAACAACTATTCCAGAAGATAATCATATTAATTACCTAGGTCTCATGCTTGACCAAAGACTTAATTTCCATCTCCACATTTCAAACACAATAAAAAAATGCTATAAAAAAATAAATATACTAAAAAGAGTTCTCTCCACACCATGGGGCTGTAAGGAGAAAACCTTACTCCAGTTTTATAAATCACATATAAGACCCAATATTGACTATGGGCTCATTGTATATGTTGCATGTGCAAAGACCCAGATCCAAAAAATTGAAACAATACAATATGATATAATACGTCTCATATTTGGTCTTAGGAAACCAACAAGCACCAAGTTTCTGCTTATGGAGAGTGAATTAACAACAATGAGGGAGAGACGTAGCTTTCTCTTGACAAAACATCTTACAAAAATTGAATCAAATAGCTCACACACCCTACATAATCGGTTAAGAAATCCAGCCATGTATAGAGGCACTGTAGATGAGTATGCCAATATTCAGGAGAAGTTTCCCGCACCAGCAAAGTCTATTGCACCCACTTTCCCCTAATCCCCTCCATGAAATTGGGCAAGTTCCATAATAAATACTGATTCCTCAAAGTTGAATAATGATTTAACCCCCATTGTTTGGTCCAGAAAAAAATTGCTGAATTTAATACAATTACCTATAAAAATCACTTCCAAATAATTGTTGATGGGTCAAAAATGAATGAGAAGGTAGCAAGTGGTGCTTTCCTTCCTTACCTGAAAATTGCAATGGGCAAGAGATTATATAATAGTTTATCTATAATGTCTACTGAGTTAAATGCCATAATCATGGCATTAGAACACCTTAAGGAAAACCAACCTTTGATTGCAAATTCAAATAATATTATTTTATATTCCGACTCTTTATCAAGCCTTGAGTTGCTGGCCTCAGCTCCTCAGTATAAGTTGGACATTGACACTTATCATTGTCTCAGTATTATAGATAATCTTGCTTCAAGTGGCATAAAAACTTATTTTCCGTATATTCCTAGCTACTCTGGCACAATCGGTAATCATCAGGTTGATGAAATAACAAAAAATGCTATAAATATTTACCAGCCAAGTAGGAGACCAATCCCGATTAGAGATATTTACCAATGGAGGCTATCAGATATTAATTTTAATAAGATTAATCCTATCCTTTCCCCCTTTCCCAATAAGTATCTTTCTAAAATTTATCATAGAATTCGTTCTGGAACAAACTGACTAAATTTTCTTGCATTCTCGTATAAGTTTTCTAATTCAAGTGGTTCAATTCCCCTGTCCCCTCTTTGCAGGCATTGTAATATGAATAATGAAACAATTGACCATTGCCTATTTGAATGTAATATGCTGACGTCTGAACAACATACCTTGCTTCGTAAACTGTTAAAATGCTTCAAACACCACAAAATCTCACTATCAGCCAAGAGCCTAGCCAACTATACCGGCACACAGAGCATAGAAATCGACATCTATCATCTCATAATTGAACTCCTAGAGTCGAAAGATCTACTGAAAGATGTCTGAAAATATCTAATAATCATGAGGCAATCAAGCCAGTAGCTCTGTAGCCCAAAGAGTGAAGCAAAAGGAAAAGGGCTAAATAGTATCACTGAAAAGCCTGCCTGCTGTTAGATAGAAGAAGATTCTGTTCATTTTTCTTTCTGATTTTTCGGATGAAAAGAGGTAGGTAAAAGAGCATTAGGGAATTCAGGATATTATCATAGGCAGCGCAATCGCGCTGCCTAAGTAAAGAACAATGTTTGCACAATGTATTTTTTTCCATACCAGGGCAATTCGTTTAGAAGGAGTTATTGTAGAAACTTCGAAAAGGGCTAATTTGATTGGAAATTGGAATAGCTAGTGCCCTTTTTAATAGTCAAAAGTTATTGGAAGGCAGCTAACACCCTCCCACGCCCACCATTTTCCTAAACACAGCCAATCAAAATTCTAAGATAGCCATTTTGTTCAGAGTAACTGATTTCCAGAGAGAAAATATGTTTTTGTGGAGGTTACTCCCCCACCACCCTTAGGGCAAGGGTTTTTAAGTTATGCCCTGGAGGTATATAAGAACAATGTTGGCACAATGTATTATTTATTTGTTTTTCCTTTAGACCAGGGCACTTCGTATCGAAGAAGTTAACGTAGAAACTTTGAAAAGGGCTCATTCAATTAGAAATTGGAGTGGCTTGTGCCCTTTTTAATAGTCGAAAGTGATTGGAAGGCAACTAGCTCCCCTTCCACGCCCACCATTTCCCGAAACACATCCAATCAAAATTTTGAGATAGCCATTTTGTTTAGCGTAGTTGAAAGATCTGGAAATTAGGTCTTAGAGGATGACAATCACACTCACAGCCCTTAGGGTAAGGGTTGTAATTTATGCCCTAGGGGCACATAAGATGTTTATAGAAAGCGTTGTCGCAGAAACCCAAAAGGGAATCATTCGATTGGAAATCGAATGGCCTAGTGCCCGTTTTAACAATCGAAAGTGATTGGAAGGCTAGACATTTTTATAGTAAAGATCGATGAGGGTATAATATATCATTTTTGTTGTTGTTGTTGTTTAGACCGGGCATTTCGTATCGAAGGAGTTGTCGTAGGAACTTCGAAAAGGGCTCATGTGATTGAAAATAGAAAGGGCTGATGTCCTTTTTAGTAGTCGAAAGTAACTGGAGGAAAACTAATCCCCCTCCCACGCCCACCCTCCTATTTGCCTTTATGTTTAAAAAGTTAGTGTTGCCTTAAGATTAAATCAAAATGCACTGTGTTAATGCTAATTCCCAATAAGGCATCTCAGCAGTATCCCAAGAACGACTGAGGGTATTATGTTCAAACTTTTGGGGCTACTTCTGCTCTTAAAATTTAACCAAATCAAAATAGCGTAAGTGTATTCAAGCTATCAAAGAAAGTAAACAGATTTTTTTGCGAATGGTAACAAGTTTTCCATTTCTGGTCAACTAGATGAGGTATGAAACTAATTTAAACACTACTATTTGTAACCAGATTTGTAAAAGGGTCTATGCTGTTAAAAATTGCTGAAAATTTTTTCCAGCATACAAATAGCAGGCCAAACTATAAATTGTTAATAAAACGAAAAGATTTAAAGTATTATTTTCTTTTTCTCTGAAAAGACTATGTCAAATAGAACAAACAGAAATTAATTAAAAAAACTGTTTCCACAAAATAAAATATTCAAAGAAAAGTAAAGAACTCCATTAAACAAAAATGAGCAAAAAATCAGATAATCTAAAAAGCGTGAAACTGCCACAAATCAGCATCAATAAATAAATGAAACCCGAAATGAACAGAAATTACAATAAATAACCAAGTCAAACTCAAAACGAGCAGAAATTAACATAAGTTGGGCTCAAAACCCCTATGCCTTCCCTTTTAATTCTGAGTTTTCTCAACGAAGTGAAGAAAACTTAAAATTCTCTTCTGTATTTTCCCTAAGAAGAAAAAAGTTCCTCTTTTAATTCTTAGTTTTCTCAAAGAAGTGAAGAAAAGTTCAAGTTCTCTTCTGATTTTTCTCAAAGAAGAGAAAAAAGTTGCAGCTCAATTCTAAATTTTTCCGAAGAGAAAATAGTTCTAATTCAGTTCTGAATTTTCTTAAGGAAGAAAAAATTTAAGTTTTGTTCTGAATTCTTCCGTAGAAGATAGAAAAAATATACTTCAGTTCTGAATCTTTCTCCAAGAAGAGAAAAATTTCCACTATAATTCTGAGTTTTCTCAAAGAAGTGAACAATAGTTCAAGTTCTCTTCTGAATTTTTCCCAAAGAATAGAAAATTTCCCCTTTAATTCTAAGTTTTCTCAAAGAAGTGAAAAAATTTCGTTCTCTTTTGAGTTTTCTAAAGGATGATAGAAAAAGTTCCAGTTCAATTCTAAATTTTTCCAAAGAAGAGAAGAAAGGAGCTTCAGTTCTGAATCCTCTCAAAGAAGAGAAAAAAAAATTCACGTTCTGTTCTGAAGTATTCCATAGAATATAGAAAAAGTTATACTTCGATTCTGAATTTTTCCCCAAGACGAGAGAAAGTTCTACTTTAATTCCGAGTTTTCTCAAAGAAGTGAAGAAAGCTCTAGTTCTCTTCTGAACTTTTCCAAAAGAAGAGAAAAAAGTTCCACTTTAATTCTGAGTTTTCTCAAAGAAGTAAAGAAAAGTTCAAGTTCTCTTCCGAATTTTCTCAATGAAGAGTAAAAAGTTACAGTTCAATTCTAAGTTTTCCCAATAACAAAAATTCCACTTCAGTTCAAAATTTTCTTAAATAAGAGAAAAAATTTCAAGTTTTGTTCTGAATTTTTCCGTAGAAGATAGAAAAATTTAAACTTAAATTCTAAATTTTTCCCATAGAAGAGAAAAGTTCAATTTTAATTTTTGAAAGAAGTGTAGAAAAGTTCCACTTCTTTTCTGACTTTTCTCAAAGAAGAAAAAAAGTTTCAGTCCAATTCTAAATCTTTCCGAAGAAAAGAAAAAATTTCATGTTCTGTTCTAAATTTTTTGAAGAAGGTATAAAAAGTTATTTTCGATTCTGAAATCATCCCCCAAGAAGAGAAATAGCTCCACTTAAATTCTGAATTTTCTCAGAGAAGTGAAGAAAAGCCCATGTTCTCTTTTGAACTTTTCCCCATGAACAGAAAAAGTTCTACTTTGATTCTAAATGTTCTAAAAGAAGTGAAAAAAGTTCAAGTTTTCTTCTGAATTTTCTCAAAGAAGAGAGAAAACGTTGCAGTCCAATTCTGAATTTTTCCAAAGAAGTTAAAAAAGTCCCACTTCAGTTCTGAATTTTCTCAAAGAAGTTAACAAAGGCTCAAGATCTCTTCTGTATCTTCCCAAAGAAGAGAAACAAGTTTCACTTCAATTCTGAATTTTTCCAAAGAGTAGAAAAAAGTTCCACTTTAGTTCTGTATTTTCTCATTAAAGAGATAGAAATTTCTAGTTTGTTTTGAATTTTCTGTAGGAGATAGAAAAGTTTATGCTCCAATTCTGAATTTTTCTTCTAGAGGAGAAATGTTCCACTTTAATTATGAGTTTTCTCAACGAAGTGAAGACAAGTTCAAGTTCTCTTCTGAATTTTTCCCCAAGAAGAAAAAAGATTCCGCTTTAATTTTGAGTTTTCTCAAAGAAGTGTAGAAAACTTCAAGTTCTATTCTAAATTTTCTAAAGGATGATGGGAAAAGAATTACAATTCAATGCTGAATTTTTCCAAGGAAGAGAAAGTCCCTCATGAGTTCCGAATTTTCTCTTAGAAGAGAAAAAAAAATTCAAGTTCAGTCCTGAATTTTTCCTTAAAATATTCTGAGTTTTTCCCCAAGAAGAGAAAAAAGTTCCATTTTAATTCTGAGTTTTCTCAACGAAGTGAAGAAAATTTAAAGTTCTCTTTTGAATTTTTCCACAAGAAGAGAAACAGTTTCTCTTCATTCTGAGTATTCTCTTAGAAGTGAAGAAAAGTTCCAGTTCTCTTCTGAATTTTCTCAAAGAAGAGGAAAATGTTACAGTCCAATTCTAAATCTTTCCAAAGAAGAGAAAATACAAATGTATTTCGTTCTGAATTTTCTCTTAGAAGAGAAAAAAATTCATGTTCTGTTCGGAATTTTTCCGTAGATATAGAATCAGTTTTCCGAAAAATGTGCCTTCATGTTTAAACGGTACCCTAGAGTTAAAACCTATATTTACAGTAACTTATCAGAGTTCAAAATAAACGAGTTAAGCTATTTTGAATCAGTTATACGTTTCTGAGCCAGTAGAAATGTTAGGGACTTGTATCATTTCCCTCGTAGTAGCACCGTAGCATCGCTTAATATGCATTCGACTTTATTAATTTCATTAGAATCTTTTAAGAAGCTTATTTCAGTTTTCAGAAAAATTTATCTTCATGTTTCAAATCGTATCCTAGAGCTAAAACCTATATTTACAATAGCTTCTCAGAGTTCAAAATAAGCCAATTCAGAACTTTTGAATCAGGTAAAAATGTTTGGGACTTGTATCATTTCCCTCATACTAGCACTGTAACATTGTTTAAAATTTATTCGACTCTATTAATTTCATCAGAATCTTTTAAAAAGCTTATTTCAGTTTTAGAAAAACGTATCTTCGGGTCTGAAACTGTATTCTTCAGCTAAAACCTATATCTACTGTACTTTTGAAGTAGTTATGCACTTATGAACCAGTAAAAAATGTTTGTGACTTGTATCATTTCGCTGGTAGTACACCCATAACATTGCTTAAAATTTATTCGACTTCATTAATTTCATTAGAATGTTTTAAGAAGCTTATGAGACATTTCTATCCGGCTTGGAGACAAAATTAGTTATAGGTTAATCTATTGCCAAAAATCATTTGTTCTGCAAATTTCATCTCTATTGTCAAAGTTGAGATGTGTTCAGTATGTTATTAAGATACTAGAGGATAAAGCTTATAAAGAAGGTTGAAATACAATTAAGTATTAATAACATTTATTTTTGTGCTAAATTGTCATTGTTTTTTTCCACCGACATGGGGTGTCAATTTTGCCAATATGAACAGCTTCCATTTATTTCCATAACATTATTTCTTACGTTTGATTGGGGTGCTGTTATTTTTTCAATATACATACCAAACGAAATGTCTTTTAATGCTTATTTTGAGTATCTTGAATTTATTTTGTTTAACTTAATCCATCAAAATTTATAAAAAAATTAAGAATTATTCAGTTAAGAATAGTTTCCGTAACACGTTTCTATCTGCCTTCGGAGACAAAATTACTTATAGGCAATTGGAATGCAGATAAAATGCGTGCACTAGTCATGATTTCAAGAGTTCACAGAATGATCCCATATCGATCAGTTTTGCTATAAATGTTGATAATAAAAAATAATTAACCCTTTTGAAAAGGAGTAAATCTGTAAAATAGTTATTGTCAGAATATAATACTTTAGTAAAAAAAATATGGTAAGTAAAAAAAGAATAATGAAAACCAGGCCGTCCAGAACGCATTATATTAAATACCTAACCTAACTTAACATACTCTATGCAACATGTTTCCCCAATCCCTCAGCTTTATTGACTAAGTAGATATTAGAGATACTGTTTCACGTGGCTATGTTGTATTATATTCCTCTCTATAAAGTAAGTCAATTTTTTTAACCCTTTTCTCTCTTCGGAAATTTCAATAGTTATTCTCATTTTATGTCCATGTAAGAATTATTTGACAAATTCCTGAAGAAATAATTTGATGTTCGCCCAGCGTCACAGGCTGTTTTTAGATCTAGTTTCTCACATGAGTAGATTTATCGTCATAGGCTGTTTTTACTCTTACATATTTGGAGCCCCGTTCACCTGTAAATATATGCACATGGTTGTAATATACGATGGTGGTTTTCTGGATCGTGTCCAATTGTCTCCCATATATTGGTGCTTGCGTGAAATAGCAAGGGCTTCCACTACTGATATGATTAAATTTGCTCCAAGTACCTGCTTCATATCTATGTTTTTTGTGTTTGTGTTTTTGGTTTTCTCAATTTTGTATTACTTAACATCTTTACTAAAATACCAGTATTTTCCTATTTTCATCATTGGCTGAGAATTATCCTCGATTTTTTCAATGCCTAGCCAGTTTGATCTCGATAACAATTTTACCAATTTTACTTACCAAGCATTTATTTTACGGTAATTTTCAAACAACCCTTCCCCCTAATGTGCAAATTAAGAGCCTGAATTATATCATTCCGATGTATTCTTATGTTTAATAAAAGATAAAAATTAGCACTTAGAGTAAATATATTATCAAGCCTCTTTGGCGCTCTTGGAAAACACGTGGTTCAGGCGCCGTAAAAGGTCTTATCGAGGCAGGTTTTTTTTTTTTTTTTTTTTTTTTTACAAAGACCATTTCCAAAGATTTCAGCTCTAAAGGTTAGTTTTAGGATTTTTTTAAATTAGAGTAGAAAATGTTTCTCCATTTGCCTTGTCTCCTACATATATACAGGAGCTTAAATTACTCTCTGGAGAAAAATAAATTTTTGTAAAATTTATGACGGTTTTGCAGGAAGGCCTGCTATAGAAACAAGGGTCAGCCCTGACCATACCCATTACTTTTACCAAAATATCTTACAGAATGCACTTTAATCATAAACTAAATTAATTCATTCTGCATTGAAAGATTCGAAGGACCAAGGAATTATTAGTTAATCTGTCAGAACGCCATACTTCAGACTCCCCGAATATATCAACGAAAATAAAACTTTGAGATGGTATATCACAGGGTTTTGTGTTATTTGCATTTAGGCTCCAGGCACCTCCTTCCTCACAGACCTTTTTCTCTTGATCTTTGTTATCCCTTCACATGGAGAATTGCTTCTTGATTCTCTTTTCCATTCACACAGAGCATTGTCTCTTGAATCGCTTTCTCCTGCCAGACAGAAAAACCCTCACACACCGTTTCTCATGATTCTCGTTCTCCCTTCACATGGAGAATTGCTGCTTGATTCCCTTTTCCCTTCACACAGAGCATTGTCTCCTGAGCTGCGTTCTCCCAACAGACAGAGCATTGTGTCTAGAAACAAGATAAGGACCCAAAAAGCAGGGTGGCCACTCAGAAGGCTTTTTTATTGCTACTTAGGGTGGCAAAATAGTGTCAATTTCCTCTAAAAGTGTCATTTTCCAAAAAATTGCCGCTCGCGCTGCTTTGCAACGCTCGCACTGATACCAAGAGCTTTTAAAATTGAAAATAATGGCGAATCCGCTTGGGATCACCTCAGCGCAGTTTTCCGCATCTCTTAATTTTCAAACATGAAAAGTCGGCTCTAATGCCATCCATAAGCTACAAAAAAAGTAATATTGATTTTAACTAGGCGGTGCTAATTTTCTGCTCTGCGCAACACTTCCACTCTTGTCAACTTTCCAGCCCTCCCCTTAACACCCACTGAAGTGCAAATGGTGCTTACTGTATAAAATGGGAACTCGTCGAACCGAGTAATTATTTCTTTTTTTGTTCTGAGTTGTCTTTGCCCATAGCGCGAAAAAGGAAAGAAAAAAGAAAAAGCCATCAGAGCTTTTTCTCTTTTGAGAAAACAGAAAAAAAGGGACATCAATGCTCGTCGACATTGAGAGTTATTCACCCAGTTTTTCCATACAATGGACTATCTGGATTATGAGAGTACCTTCGGGCACTTGACACTTTTGTCTGAAAATACTGAACAGAATGCCGCGAACATATAAATACTATGATAAATACAATTAATAGTCGATCAGACACTAACTCTTTCAAATAATTTATTTGGCAAAAACTGTAGGATATCCTTCGCGTGAGGTACGTGGGAGACGAAACTTAAGGAAATTACCACTTATTACACTCAAAACGTCTTGAACAGGAAATCATAGGCAGCGCGACAGCGCTGCCTATGATTTCTGTTCCTTGGGAAGGCATAGGGGTTTGCCTTGGGAAGGTATAAGGGTTTTGAGCCCAACTTATGTTAATTTCTACTCGTTTTGAGTTTGACTTGGTTATTTATTGTAATTTCTGTTCGTTTAGGGCTTCATTTATTTATCGATGCTGATTTGTGGTAATTTCACGCTTGGTAGATTATTTGATTTTAATTTTTCTCATTTTTTGTTTAATGGATTTCTTTACTTTTCTTTGAAAAACTTATTTTGTGGAAACAGTTTTTTTAATTAATTTCTGTTCGTTTTATATTGACATAGTCTTTTCAGGGAAAAAGAAAATAATACTTCAAATCTTTTCGTTTTTTTAAGGATTTATACTTTGGCCTGCTATTTGTATGCTGGAAAAACATTTCAGCAATTTTTAACAACATAGACCCTTTTAAAAATAGACCCTTTTAGTTTCTTACCTCCTCTAGTTGATCTGAAATGGAAAACTTGATAAAATTCAAATTTTTTTTAACTTTCTTTGATAGCTTGAATACACTTACGCTATTTTGATTTGGTCAAATTTTAAGAGCAGAAGAAGCCCCGAAAGTTTGAACATCGTTCTAGGGATACTGCTGAGATACCTTATTGGGAATTAGCATTGACACAGTGCATTTTTATTTAATCTTAAGGCAACATTTACTTTTTAAACATAAAGACAAATGGGAGGTTGGGCGAGAGAGGGTGATTAGTTTCCCTCCTATCACTTTCAATTATTAAAAAGGACATAAGCCCTTTCTATTTTCAATCGAATAAGCCCTTTTCGAAGCTCCTACGACAACTCTTTCGATACGAAGTGCCCTGGTCTAAACAACAACAACAACAACAAAAAAAAAGATACATTATACCCACATCAATCTCTACTGTAAAAATGTCAAGCCTTCCAATCACTTTCGATTATTAAAAAGTGCACTAGGCTTTTCTAGGCCAATCGAAGATCCCTTTTTGAGTTTCTACGACAACGCTTTCTATAAACACCGTATATGCCCCCAGGGTATAAATTACAACCCTTACCGTAAGGGCTGTGAGGATGGTTGTCATCCTCTAAGACCTAATTACCAGAACTACAACTACGCTAAACAAAACGGCTATCTCAAAATTTTGATTGGATGTGTTTCGGGAAATGGTGGGCGTGGAAGGGGTTTTAGTTGCCTTCCAATCATATTCGACTATTAAAATGGGCACAAGCCACTCCAATCTCTAATTGAATGAACCCTTTCGAAGTTTCTACAACAGCTTCTTCGATATGAAGTGCCCTGGTCTAAAGGAAAAATTAATAAATAACATATTGTGCCAACATCGTTCTTATATACCCCCTGGGCATAAGCTTAAAACCCTTGCCCTATGGGTTGTGGGGGAGTAACCTCCTCAAAAAACATATATTCTCTCTGGAAATCAGTTATCTGAAAAAAATGGCTATCTTAAAATTTTTATTGGTATTGATTCAGACTTCGTGGTGTTAACACCAACAATTTTTCGGATATAACCCTGCTCAAGCTGTGAAATTTCCCTGTGGACTTTCATTTTGGATTTATTTTCATAAGCGGATTATCGTTTTGCTGGCTATTTCAAATTCCCTCGGGACATTAAATTTCCATTGCCAGTCTTCAGAGTGTAAACACCTGTTTTTGGACTTATTACTTCACTAACAAGAACTTAATTAATACAGTGACCTTCAGCAGTTATAAAAGTTCACAATTAAGACCGGTATATCTTTTTTTTTACCGATGTGCTTCTTGATAGACTGATTAACTAAACAAGAGATGTTTACTATCGGAGATCTTGCCTTAGCAAAGTTTATTAACTACCCCCTTTGGCCAGTTAGAATACTTGGAAGAAATTCCACTAGAAATGGACTGAGTTATCTAGTATTCTGCTACGGTACTCATGATAAGCAGACAGTTAGTGAAGATTGCTTAGTTTCTTATGCAGATAATATTAATGAAGCAAAGAGATCGAAAACTAAAAGGGTAGGACAAGCATTCACAGAAGTAGCGACTTTCCCCAATATATACAAAGAGTTTGCAAGAACAGGGACGTCTGAAAATTCTTCTAGTTCGTCTATTTCTGGACTTTTTCAACAGTTAGCTGCGACCCAGGAAGAAGTTACGATAACTAAGACTAAGCTAGTGGCAGATATAGAAAAACGTGTTGCAGAAAAGATAGCGCAAAACATTGGAACTGGGTCTTCTGGTGCTGTACAGATAAATACTCAAATTATTACTGCAGAAATTTATGATGCTATAGTGCTAGATTTTAATCCGAGGTTTGAACGCATTGAAAACTTACTTAAAGGACTAAAGAGTCAAATTGAAGCACTAGAAAATCGTATTTTTACAATGGAGAACAAGCTTGATGATTTTGAACAGGAAGCTATGCAAGACTGTCTGATATTCTCAGGAATAAGACAGACACCTGGCTCAGATCTTGATATGACTGTCCTAAACCTTGTTAAGTCAACTATGGGAGTTTCGACTATTACTAGGGAGCATTTTGTGTCGATTCAGCGTTTCAGACTCAACTCTACGGAAGATTCTCGAAATTTAGCCCGCAGAAATCCAGATCCTGTGGCCCCAGTTTTAGTGAAGTTAGTATCAAAAGAACTTGCGTACAAAGTGTTTAAAATTAAATCAAAATTAGCTGGATCCGGAGTATATGTTAGTGAATTGCTTACAAAACGTAGAAAGGCAATATTAAATAGTGCACGGGACAAGTTCGGTGTGAAAAATGTTTGGACAGACAAAGGTCGCATTTTCGCGAAATTATCCAGCCAAAGCGCACCGCGTCGGCTCTATAGCCTAGCTGATACTTTCTGAATTTTTCATAGTTGATTTGAGTGGATTTTGTAAGGATAATGGGTGATATTTCTCACTTGCGTTTTCTAGAGAGTAATCCTTTTAGAGTGGGAGATGTTCTTTATGATGATTTACTTCCAGAAAGTATAAATGCTGATTTTTCCCCGCAAAGAGATAGTTGTTATGTGGATTTGATTTCTTCAGGATTAGAGGTGAATGCAAGATCGTTTTGCCTCTGTCATTGGAATTGCCATGTAACTTCAACGTATTATGAAATTCTCCAGTTAATTGATAATGTGAATAGTAAATTTGATGTAATTGGCCTTTGTGAAACTTTTTTAACTTCTGATCATGTTCTGTCGTTATATAATTTTCCAGGATACAGGCCTATTGTAAGGAATAGAGAGAAAATGGGACGTGGAGGTTTGGCATTTTCGGTTAAGGATCATTTTGTTGCTAAAATAAGGGAAGACCTATCAGTTTGGATAGAAGGTAAAGTGGAATCTCTTACTCTTGAGCTGGAAGTTGGTGGAAAAAATATATTGATTACTGAGGTTTATAAGCCGCCGAGTACAGTTTGGGAGGAGTTTGAAAATGGTTTTAGTAGTTTAATGGATGCAGTAGAATTGAGTAGTCTGGAGTGCATTTGCATGGGGGATTTTAATTTTGATCTTTTAAGTTTATACAATGATAATTTGGATTTTTTAAACCTTTTCTCCAGTTATGATTTTTATCCATTAGTTGGGATTCCGACTCGTGTTACAGGACAGTCAGCTACACTTATTGACAATATTTTCGTGCGATCCCGGGTATTACATAGCTGTTATGCTGACGTTATAGTAAATGAGGTTTCCGATCACTTTCCTATAGTAGCAGTGACTTCATATCAATATGCGATAAAGCAGAACAGGACAAAGGTTAAAAGCAGGCAACTAAAAAAAGAGAACTTACAGAAGTTTAGAGAGGAACTAAGTATCGTGTCATGGAAACCAGTTTATGAAGAATCTGAAAGTGCTTCTGTGGCATTCAATAAGTTCATGGACATATTGCAGCCAATATTTGAGAGAACTTGCCCAGTAAAGAGCATAAAGGTGAGGAAAAAGGAACCCCGGAAACCTTGGGTAACTATGGATCTACTTGACTTAATTAGAAGGAGAAATACATTGTATTTGAGTTACTTAAATGGTAACCATAGTCAAGATCTAACTGAATTTAAACCAATCCGTAATAAAGTAAATCGGCTAAGGCGGTCATGCATCCGTGAATATTATGGAGAGAAATTTAAGGAAAACAAAGGCAATACGAAAATGACTTGGAATATTATAAACGAAATCGTAAATAAGAAGAAAGAGACCGAGATTCCTGCTAGTCTGATCTTTGATGGTAAATTTGTTGATGGAAATGAAGAGGTGGCTAATTTCTTTGGTGAATATTTTTCTAAGATTGGTGAATCAATAAGTGAGAATCCATACGATGAAAATAATGAAATTAATGAGACGTTTAGTGATGAAAGGGGAGTCGGATTGGAAATGTCTGCAGATGAAACGAATGTTGAAGAATTAAAACAGATAATAGGATTGGTAAAATCAAGTTCTCCAGGGAATGATGGAATTAATCTGAAAGCGTTCAAGCATGTTATGGTATATTTGTTGCCTTGTATTGTTTATTTGATTAACCTTTCTTTGAAGAAAAATGAATTTCCTACTCGTCTGAAAGAGGCTAAAGTTATTCCGCTTCACAAAGGGGGTTCAAAAACTGATCCGTCTAATTGGAGGCCGATTTCAAT
>JAQQPU010002120.1:0-26602 GCA_029168905.1 Artemia sp. Kazakhstan ARC1039 | reverse complement strand
AATCGTATTTTTACAATGGAGAACAAGCTTGATGATTTTGAACAGGAAGCTATGCAAGACTGTCTGATATTCTCAGGAATAAGACAGACACCTGGCTCAGATCTTGATATGACTGTCCTAAACCTTGTTAAGTCAACTATGGGAGTTTCGACTATTACTAGGGAGCATTTTGTGTCGATTCAGCGTTTCAGACTCAACTCTACGGAAGATTCTCGAAATTTAGCCCGCAGAAATCCAGATCCTGTGGCCCCAGTTTTAGTGAAGTTAGTATCAAAAGAACTTGCGTACAAAGTGTTTAAAATTAAATCAAAATTAGCTGGATCCGGAGTATATGTTAGTGAATTGCTTACAAAACGTAGAAAGGCAATATTAAATAGTGCACGGGACAAGTTCGGTGTGAAAAATGTTTGGACAGACAAAGGTCGCATTTTCGCGAAATTATCCAGCCAAAGCGCACCGCGTCGGCTCTATAGCCTAGCTGATACTTTCTGAATTTTTCATAGTTGATTTGAGTGGATTTTGTAAGGATAATGGGTGATATTTCTCACTTGCGTTTTCTAGAGAGTAATCCTTTTAGAGTGGGAGATGTTCTTTATGATGATTTACTTCCAGAAAGTATAAATGCTGATTTTTCCCCGCAAAGAGATAGTTGTTATGTGGATTTGATTTCTTCAGGATTAGAGGTGAATGCAAGATCGTTTTGCCTCTGTCATTGGAATTGCCATGTAACTTCAACGTATTATGAAATTCTCCAGTTAATTGATAATGTGAATAGTAAATTTGATGTAATTGGCCTTTGTGAAACTTTTTTAACTTCTGATCATGTTCTGTCGTTATATAATTTTCCAGGATACAGGCCTATTGTAAGGAATAGAGAGAAAATGGGACGTGGAGGTTTGGCATTTTCGGTTAAGGATCATTTTGTTGCTAAAATAAGGGAAGACCTATCAGTTTGGATAGAAGGTAAAGTGGAATCTCTTACTCTTGAGCTGGAAGTTGGTGGAAAAAATATATTGATTACTGAGGTTTATAAGCCGCCGAGTACAGTTTGGGAGGAGTTTGAAAATGGTTTTAGTAGTTTAATGGATGCAGTAGAATTGAGTAGTCTGGAGTGCATTTGCATGGGGGATTTTAATTTTGATCTTTTAAGTTTATACAATGATAATTTGGATTTTTTAAACCTTTTCTCCAGTTATGATTTTTATCCATTAGTTGGGATTCCGACTCGTGTTACAGGACAGTCAGCTACACTTATTGACAATATTTTCGTGCGATCCCGGGTATTACATAGCTGTTATGCTGACGTTATAGTAAATGAGGTTTCCGATCACTTTCCTATAGTAGCAGTGACTTCATATCAATATGCGATAAAGCAGAACAGGACAAAGGTTAAAAGCAGGCAACTAAAAAAAGAGAACTTACAGAAGTTTAGAGAGGAACTAAGTATCGTGTCATGGAAACCAGTTTATGAAGAATCTGAAAGTGCTTCTGTGGCATTCAATAAGTTCATGGACATATTGCAGCCAATATTTGAGAGAACTTGCCCAGTAAAGAGCATAAAGGTGAGGAAAAAGGAACCCCGGAAACCTTGGGTAACTATGGATCTACTTGACTTAATTAGAAGGAGAAATACATTGTATTTGAGTTACTTAAATGGTAACCATAGTCAAGATCTAACTGAATTTAAACCAATCCGTAATAAAGTAAATCGGCTAAGGCGGTCATGCATCCGTGAATATTATGGAGAGAAATTTAAGGAAAACAAAGGCAATACGAAAATGACTTGGAATATTATAAACGAAATCGTAAATAAGAAGAAAGAGACCGAGATTCCTGCTAGTCTGATCTTTGATGGTAAATTTGTTGATGGAAATGAAGAGGTGGCTAATTTCTTTGGTGAATATTTTTCTAAGATTGGTGAATCAATAAGTGAGAATCCATACGATGAAAATAATGAAATTAATGAGACGTTTAGTGATGAAAGGGGAGTCGGATTGGAAATGTCTGCAGATGAAACGAATGTTGAAGAATTAAAACAGATAATAGGATTGGTAAAATCAAGTTCTCCAGGGAATGATGGAATTAATCTGAAAGCGTTCAAGCATGTTATGGTATATTTGTTGCCTTGTATTGTTTATTTGATTAACCTTTCTTTGAAGAAAAATGAATTTCCTACTCGTCTGAAAGAGGCTAAAGTTATTCCGCTTCACAAAGGGGGTTCAAAAACTGATCCGTCTAATTGGAGGCCGATTTCAATATTGCCCCTATTTGCTAAGCTGTATGAAAAAGTGATGCATCGACGACTTTATAACCATCTGACTACTTACGGTTTTCTTAGTGATACCCAGTTTGGATTCAGGAAAAACCACTCTGCAATACATGCAGTCCAGCACCTAACAGATTTCATCAATGTTGCTCTCGAAAAAAGTGTACTGGTACTTTCAGTATTTATAGACTTTAGAAAGGCTTATGACACGGTGGTTCATAAAATTTTATTAAATAGGCTAAGCCGTTTAGGGATCCAAGGGGTTATTCTGAAATGGTTTGAATCTTATCTTAACCAGCGTATTATTCGAGTCTCTATTAAAAATTCTATTTCAAAAAATTTTATCGTTAATTCCGGTGTGCCTCAGGGTTCAGTGCTTGGCCCACTTCTTTTTCTAATTTACGTTGATACCATGCGTTTTTATGTATCAGATGCACTTATAACGTCTTTTGCTGATGACACGGTGTTTACGATTACAGCTACTTGTCTGAACCAGTTAATTGAGAAGACAAATAAGGCCCTCGCTGAATTGATAAGTTTTACAAATTGTAGTTATTTGGTAGTGAATATTTCAAAAACAAATTTCGTGACATTTTGTAGAAATGGAGTTTCATGTGTTTTAGATAATAAAATTGTTTTTAACGGTGAATTTTTAAAGAATGTAAATAGTGTTAAATATTTGGGCTTTAGTCTTGATTTTAATTTAAGTTGGAAATCACATTGTGATCTTGTGGCAGTTAAGATTTCAAGAGGGTTGGGTGTGATAAGAAGACTGAAAAATCAACTACCGTCAAATGTTTTACTTTTACTTTATCATTCTATTGTTAGCCCTTATTTATCATATGGTTGCATGCTATGGACTAGTAGTTTTATTTCAAGTTTTAGAAAGGTCCAAATTTTACAGAATAAAATAGTTCGTATTTTAGGTAATTACATTCAGTATGAAAATAGCACGTTGAATTGCTTTACAAGTTTGAAAATTTTAAATATTTATCAGTTACGGGATTACCAGTTAGCAATTTTTATTTATCAATGTTTGAATAAGTGTTCACCGGAGGTATTTTGGGAAATTTTTGAAGCTAACTCATCTTATCACTGTTATGAGACTAGAAATGCGAATGACCTTGCATCGGAGCTCCGGAATACTCAACGTGCTGCATTTCTGCCTCGTTTTGCGGGACCAGGGGTGTGGAATTCCCTCCCGGATGCTATTAGACAAGTTGATAATGCAGGCCAGCTCAAGAGTAGATTGAAGCGTTACCTTTTGGGTTATAATCTGAATGATTAGATTTTTGAATTTGATTAATGTTTGGTTTGAAAATTGTTTGGACAGATAATGGTCGCATTTTCGCGAAATTACCCAGCCAAAGCGCACGGAGTCGGCTCTATAGTCTAGCTGATACTTATTGATTTTGTCATAGTTGATTTAGTTAGATGTATCTTTTTTTTTTCTTCTTTTTTTTTTTCGAGTGTATGTTTTAAGGATGATATGTGATATTTCTCACTTGCGATTTCTAGAGTGTAATCCTTTTAGAGTAGGAGATGTTCTTTATGTTGATTTAGTTCAAGTGCTGATTTTTCCCCGTAAAGAGATAGTTTTATGTGGATGTAGAGCTTTATAATAATGGATTTGCAGCCATCGTAAGCAAACCTTCGGGTTTTTATAGATGGCCGCTTTAAATTTGTTTGTATTTTTTTATGTTAAATAAATTAATTTGAAAAAAAATAAAAAAAAATAAATTGGATGTGTTTGGGGAAATGGTGGGCGTGGAAGGGTTGTTAGCTGCCTTCCAATCACTTTCGACTATTAAAAGGGGCACTGGCTATTCCAATTTTCAATCGAATGAGCCCTTTTCGAAGTTTTTATGACAACCCTTTCGATACGAATTGCCCTAGTATAGAAAAAAATAAATAAATAATACATTGTGCCAACATTGTTCTTTACTTAGGCAGCTCGATTGCGCAGCCTTTGATAACATCCTGAATTGCCTAATGCTCTTTTACCTACCTCTTTTCATCCAAAAAATCAGACAGAAAAATGAACAGAATTTTAAAGTGGAAGGTAGAATTTTGTTTCAAGAAAATTTCTTCTTCTCCTTCCTACGAACCGATATACATGGGGAGCCCAAGATGAAAGTATTTATCTTTAAGAAACAGATTAGCCGGGATGACGGTTGAAGCCCGGAGGTCTATATCGATAGCCAAAAAAGAGAGAAAAAAACAAAAAAAATTGGCGGCGAATTAGTGACGCCGCCGCCGATAGAATCAGCGGCGGCGTCAGCGCGCTGATGCAAGCTCGGCGGCACGCCACTTTTTTTTTTCGGCGGCGCGCCGCCGACTTTTCGGCTCAGCTTCGGGGTCTAAGAAAAATCCATAGGCTTCAAGGAATTTAAATGTATCAGTGCACAGTTGCCAGAACAAAGGAATCGTCAGAGATTAATTGACATTTTAGGGGATTATTTGGGCGAAACAGTTTGAAACATTTTAGAGGATGATTTGGGTGAAACAGACTGAGACGTGTGAGTTGACTTAGATTTACTTCATGGCTGTGTTCTGCATAATACCCCTGTAGAAAGTAAAATATTGTTTAGCATTGGA
Organism: Artemia sp. Kazakhstan ARC1039; assembly: GCA_029168905.1. NCBI lineage: Eukaryota > Metazoa > Arthropoda > Branchiopoda > Anostraca > Artemiidae > Artemia > Artemia sp. Kazakhstan ARC1039. Next base: position 21,738 of record JAQQPU010002120.1, on the reverse strand, counting down.
GTATGCTAAAAAGTTGAATGTCATAGAGCCGTAGGCGCCAAGAAAAGATCACGTGACATGACCTAGCTATACCTCTCAACTATGGTCGTTATAATAGATAAGTACACAATATGGGATGTGGGCGATATGAAATATTGTTTGGCAATGAAGTATGCTAAAAACTTGACAGTAATAGAGTCATCTGTGTCAAGGTGACCTTGTGACTTGACCTAGCTTTACTTCTCGACTGTGTTCTGTGCAATAAACAAGTACCATTTAAGCAGTGTTGTCAATATAAAATATGCTTTAGCATTCTAGTATACTAAAAAGTTGATACTAATAAAGATGTAGATGCCAATAAAAGATTTTTAATAAAGAAATTCAGAACAATCCTTAGAAATCAACTAATGATACGATTATGGGTATGAACCATCAAGGATTGTAAGCACCAATGACCATAACCATCAAGGACCTCAACCTCCAAGGGACCCCTCTCCCAAACCACCAAGAGATCTCCTCCCTCCAACTTTTTGAGGACATCCCTCAATTTTTAATATAGAGGCTCCATTAAGAGTTTAAATGTGTAAGAAAAAAGTTATCAGAAGGTCATATCAGACCTCATCTTTCGGGAATTACACAAGAAAATGGATTGAACATTCAATTCTGACACTTTTTTGCTTAACATAATGAAGTATGACAATTAAGAAAGTTATCTTTTTAAAAGTCCCCCGTGGCCTAAAATTTTTCCTCAATATGACGTTTCTATTTACTAACCTTAGGCACTTCCACTTCAACTGTTCATGCAAACATCCAACAATAAAATCAATATTAAAATGAAAATTTCAACCATTTCCAGAAATTATGCACATCTTTCAAGCATATTTTCCGATCGAATAATTTGAAGCGGGTAGTTGCATTTTGAAAGTCGTTTACAAAACGTTGAATAGTTCTTTGTTCCCAGCGCAAACTAGAAACAGGAATTAAATTTCAGGTGAATCTACAGAGTTTGATAATTTTATGCCTTTTACTATTTTTGCGGGTCGGGTTTAGAAGGACATTTGAGGTGAAGTTATATTTTTAAGATGAGTTTGAAAAAAAATAGAGTTATTAATTGAAATGAAGACAGATAGTTTGTCACTGAGCCAAAATAAGAAAGTTTATCGGGAGGGAAAAGTCAGCGTAGGGGGTATTAAAAAAGATCATTATTTATGGGGTGTCACCTACAGGTTCAATACACGTTTCATCTTTCGAATCAGTTTCATAAAATAAATTAATCATGTTCTCTAGAACATGTACTGAATTGATAAAATAAAGCATTTGAATAATATTGGTCTGTGTTGGGGTATGCATAATGTCGAAAAGTAACGTTGAGAGGGGAAAGAGATATGCACTCTAAGTTGAAAAAAATGGTTTTAGGAGGAATAGTAAGAAAATAACACGTATTGAATTGATAAAATAAATTATTTGAATAATATTGGTTTGTGTTGGGATAAACATAAAGTCGAAAAGTATTGTTGGGAGGGGAAAAAGATGTGCACTCCAAGTTAAAAAAATGGTTTTAGGGGGAATATTAAGAAAAGAACATGTTTTGAATTAATAAAATAAAGCCTTTGAATAATATCGGTTTGTGCTGGGATGTACATAAAGTCGAAGAGTAATGTTGGGAGGGGAGAAAGATGTGTACTCAAAGTTGAAAAAAAGGATTAAGGAGGAATATTAAGAAAAGAACGTGTATCGAATTTATAAAATAAAGCCTTTGAATAATAATTGACTGTGTTGGGGTATGAATAAAGTCAAAAAGAAATGTTGGGAGGAGGAAAACATGCATAATCAAAGTGGAAAAAATGGTTTTAGGAGGAATATTAAGAGAAGAATATGTATTGAATTGATAAAAATAAAGCCTTTGAATAATATTGGTTTGTTTTGGGATAACCATAAAGTCGAAAAGTAATGTTGGGAGGGGAAAAAGATGTGCACTTCAAGTTAAAAAAAATGATTTCAGGAGGAATATTAAGAAAAGAACATGTATTGAATTGATAAAATAAAGCATTTGAATAATATTGGTTTGTGTTGGGATATGCATAAGTCGAAAAGTAATGTTGGGAGGGGAAAAAGATGTGCACTCTAAGTTAAAACAATGATTTTAGGAGGAATATTAAGAAAAGAACATGTATTGAGTTGATAAAATAAAGCCTTTGAATAATATTGGTTTGGGTTGGGATATACATAAAGTCGAAAAGTAATGTTGGGAGGGGAAAAAGATGTGCACTCCAAGTTAAAAAAAATGATTTTAGGAGGAATATTAATAATAGAACATGTATTGAATTGATAAAATAAAGCCTTTGAATAATATTGGAAAAAGATTTGCACTCCAAGTTAAAAAAAAATGATTTTAGGAGGAATATTAAGAAAAGAACATGTATTGGATTGATAAAATAAAGCCTTTGAATAATATTGGTTTTTGTTGGGATATACATAAGTCGAAAAGTAATGTTGGGAGGGGAAAAAGATGTGCACTCCAAGTTAAAACAATCATTTTAGGAGGAATATTAAGAAAAGAACATGTATTGAATAGATTAAATAAAGCCTTTGAATAAAATTGGTTTGTGTTGGGATATACATAAAGTCGAAAAGTAATGTTTGGAGAGGGAAAAGATGTACACTCCAAGTTAAAAAAATGATTTTAGGAGGAATATTAAGAATAGAACATGTATTGAATTGATAAAATAAAGTCTTTGAATAATATTGGTTTGTGTTGGGATATACATAAAGTCGAAAAGTAATGTTGGGAGGGGAAAAAGATGTGCACTCCTAAAATAAAGCCTTTGAATAATGTTGATTTTTGTTGGGATTTACATAGTCGAAAAGTAATGTTGGGAGGAGTAAAAGATGTTGGGATATACAAGTCGAAAAGTGATGTTGGAAGGGCTAAAAGATGTGTACTCCAAGTTGAAAAAATGGTTTTAGGAGGAACATTAGGAAAGGAACCTGTATTGAATTGATAAAATAACGCCTTTGAATAATATTGGTTTGTGTAGGCATATTAATAAAGTCGAAAAGTATTGTTGGGAGGGGAAAAAGATGTGTACTCCAAGTTGAAAAAAATGGTTTTAGGAGGAACATTAAGAAAGGAACATTGAATTAATAAAATAAAGCCTTTGAATAATATTGGGTTTTGTTGGGATAGACAAGTCGAAAAGTAATGTTGGGAGGGGTAAAAGATGTTGGGATATCAAAGTCGAAAAGCAATGTTGGAAGGGGTAAAAGATGTGTACTCCAAGTTGAAGAAATGGTTTTAGGAGGAACATTAAGAAAGGAACCTATATTGAATTGATAAAATAAAGCCTTTGAATAATATTGGTTTGTGTAGGCATATACATAAAGTCGAAAAGTCATGTTGGGAGGGGGAAAAAATGTGTACTCCAAGTTAAAAAATCGATTTAGGAGGAATATTAAGAAAGGAAGGTGTATTGAATTTATAAAATAAAGTATTTGAGTAATATCGGTCTGTGTTGGAGTATCCATAAAGTCGAAAGTAATGTTGGGAGGGGAAAAAGATGTTTACTCCAAGTTGAAAAATGTATTTAGGAGGAAATTAAGAAAAGAACTTGTATTGAATTGATAAAAAAAAGCCTTTGAATAATATTGGTATATGTTGGGGTATACATAAAGTCGAAAGTAATGTTGGGAGGGGGAAAATTGGTGTAGTACAGGTTGAAAAAATAGATTCAGGAGGAATATTAAGGAAACAAGGTGTATCGAATTTATAAAATAAAGCCTTTGAATAATATTGTTCTGTGTTAGGGTAAGCATAAAGTCGAAAAGTAATGTTGGGAGGGGAAAAAGATGTATACTCCAAGTTGAAAAATGAATTTAGGAGGAATATCAAGAAAAGAACATGCACTGAATTGATAAAATAAAGCCTTTGAATAATATTGTTTTGTGTTGGAATAAACATATAGTAGAAAAGTAATGTTGGGAGGGGAAAAAGATGTGCACTCCAAGTTGAAAAAAATGGTTTTAGGAGGAATATTAAGAAAAGAACATGTATTAAATTGATAAAATAAAGCCTTTGAATAATATTAATTTAAAAAAACTTTCCGAAAAATAAGTTTTTCAAAGAAAAGTAAAGGCCATTTTAAACTTAAGCTCAGGAGATACAAATACCTGTTAAAATTCAAACTCAAAACGACCAGAAATTACTATTAAAGAATAAATGAAACCCAAAACAAACAGAAATTAAACAAACAATCATAGCAAAAAACATACAAAAAGTAATAATATAAACTAATAAATAGATCTTAAAGCGAGTAATGCTTAGATTGAATATATAAATCAAGTTTAAAACGAAAACAAATATTTTGCTATTAAACTATAAATGAAACTTAAAACGAATAGAAATTAAATAAACAATCAATGTGAACAAACATTCAATATATATTAATGTAAATGAATAAATAAATCTTAAAATGAGTGAAACTTAAATGGAATATGCAAATCAAGTTTGAATCGAATAAAAATAACTACAAACAAGAGTTTGGGTATCGTCTCACTGCAGAAGCCTAAAACCTACTGCGTCATTGGCGCTTTACTGAAAATAATTCTTTGAAATATTTTCATTTTTGTAACTTTAAGAAATCAAAAATTAATTAAGATTTTAGGGAATAAATATCAGTATATGTATATTAAATTGACCATGCACATTTTTTTTCAGTAAACTTATTTGAATTTTTTTTTAGTAAAGTACAAATTATATTTTGGCTTTTAGAAAGCATAGAGGTTTTGAACCCTACTCACATTAATTTATGCTCGTTTTGAGTTTGACTCTAATATTTATTTTAATTTTTGTTTGTTTTGGGTTTCATTTATTTACTGATACTGATTTGGGGTAGTTGTATGCTTGGTAGATTATATGATAGTCTGGACGCCAGGTGTTGAAAGTGTGATACATACCAAGATGGAATGGGGCCGCTACAAGAATTAGCCTACTCTCCACCCCCTAAATTGACCATGCGGATTCAAAAATACCAATGGCACTTGCTTGCGAGTTGTGGAACACTCCGAAACTTGACATTTTATTATATTTTGGTGTTTCATGCAAGATTATGCAAGTACCGCTAAGTTTGAGGTGCAGTTTTCCACTCAAATAGAAATACCTAGAAGCCATAGAATGTTTTCATAACAAACTAACACGATTAGTTACAAAAAATGGCAGAGTTAAAAAAAAATGGCAAAATTATATGAGTCATGAACAGTCTTGGAAAGTATAAACAAAATCAAATTGAATATTAGATATATAATGATATTAATTGTTGAAAGATCCATCAGCTCAAGATTTTTTTCACTGTAATTTTTATTTGTATTTTCAATTCTGTAAGAACTGGAAAATAATAAATTTGTAATATACGAGTAATCCGTTTTCAGTGAAGCACCAATGACGCAGAAGGCTTTAGGTTTTTAGAGTTAAAGAAGGGGGCAGCATCCAAATTTTGCTTGTAGTGAAACTATATTTGTATTGACCAATCTTGAAAAGAACTAATAAATTAAACTGAATATTTGATGCATAATGATATCAATTGCTAAAAGCTCATCAGTTCAAAATTTTACTGCAATTTCAATATTTATTTTGAATATTAAGTACAAAAGAAAACATTTGTAATATAATTCGTTTTCAGTAAAGCACCAATGACGCATTAGGTTTTAGGCTTCTGCAGTGAGACAATACCCAAACTCTTTTTTGTAGTTATTTTTATTCGATTAAAACTTGATTTGCATATTCAATTTAAGTTTCACTCGTTTTAAGATTTATTTATTCATTTACATTAATATATATTGTATGTTTGTTCGCATTGATTGTTTATTTAATTTCTGCTCGTTTTAGTTTCATTTATACTTTAATAGCAAAATATTTGTTTTCGTTTTAAGCTTGACTTTCATATTCAATCCAAGCATTACTCGCTTTAAGATCTATTTATTCATTTATATTATTACTTGTTTCATGTTTTTTGCTATGATTGTTTATTTAATTTCTGTTCGTTTTGGGTTTCATTTATTCTTTAATAGTAATTTCTGGTCGTTTTGAGTTTGAATTTTAACAGGTATTTGTAATCTCCTGAGCTTAAGTTTAAAATGGCCTTTACTTTTCTTTGAAAAACTTATTTTTCGGAAAGTTTTTTTTTTTATTAATTTTTGTTCGTTTTAGATTGCAAAAATTTTCAAGTTTTCATGGCATGGGTGGAGGGTGCTTACTGTACGATTATTTCTGACTTTAAAAAACGTATCTAGAACTTTCAGTTTAAATCGACTGAGGCTTTTTTCAAAGTCTATACGATTACCTCTTTGATAAAAACTTTATATATAAACTACAGACAGCTTGCATAACTTGGGGACAGCGATTGACAACAATGAATGAATTGAAAAAATAGCTCCAATAAGGGGGTCTAGACCATTTCACTTGCTGTCACAAAGGGATCACGACTGTTTGGAATTGACCTTAATAGGACTTTGTGTGCCAAAGCAATTTTGCATCTATCACAGAGTATGTATTTCAACCATATAATTGGATAATTATAATAGTTTTACTTTGTGTTCTTCCCATAAAAAACCCTTCCCATAAGTTACAAACCCCCCTTAAATATTTATGCCCCAGGGCATAACTTACAACGCCTACCCCTGGACCCTGGTGGGCTGTGTCGACACCGGAGTTTTTTGTTATCAGAGCTTTGAACTATTTTAACAAAATATCTATCTCAAAATCATTATCTGATGCATTGAGGGTGTGGAGGAGGGAGAGGAGCTAGTTGCCCTTCAATCTCTTTTGATTCTTAAAAAGTGAACAAGAACTTTCAATTTTCAATCAAATGAGCCCTCTCTAAAGTTTATACGAGCATCCCTTCCATAAGAAATAATATGAAGGATTTGGAGAATCCTTAGATCAGGGCTTTTGTAATCCTCAAAGACCTAATTTCCAGAACTTAAAGCTACGTTTAATAAAATGGCTGTCTTAAAATTTTGATTGGATGTGTTTGGGAAAAAGGTGGGTGTGAGAGGGGGGTTAGTTGCCCTCAAATCACTTTCGACTATTACAAATTGCACTAGCCTTCGGAATTTCCAATCGAATGAGCCTTTTTTGCGGTTTCTAAGACACCGCCTTCTACAAAAACCTTATATGCCCCTAGGGCATAACTTAAAACTCTTGCCCTGAGGGTTGTGGGGGAGTGTCCTCCTCATAAACATATTTTCTATTTGGAAATCAACTACACTGAACAAAATGAATATCTCAAAAGTTTGATTGGATGCGTTTGGGTAAATGATGGGCGTGGGGGGGGGGGCTAGTTGCCCTCCAATCTCTTTCGACTATTAAAAAGAGCACTGGCCCTTAAATTTCCAATCGAATGAGCCTGTTTTGAAGTTTCTACGACATCACTTTCTACAAAAACCTTATATGCCCCAGGGCATAACTTAAAACCCTTGCCCTGAGGGTTGTGGGGGAATGTCCTCCTCAAAAGTATATTTTCAATCTCGACATCAACTACGCTGAAAAAATAGCTATCTCAAAATTTTGATTGGATGTGTTTGGGGGAATGATGGACGTAGGGGGGGGGGCTAGTTGCCCTCCAATCACTTTTGACTATTGAAAAGGGCACTATCCCTTTGAATTTCCTATCGAATGAGCCTTTTTTGAAAATTCTGTGACAACGCCTTCTATAAAAACCTTATATGCCCCCAGGGCATAACTTAAAATCCTTGATCTAAGGGTTGTGGGGGATTGTCCTCCTCAAAAACATGTTTTCTATCTGAAAATAAATACGCTGAACAAAGTGGCTATCTCAAAATTTTGATTGGATGTGTTTGGGGGAATGATGTGCGTGGTGGGGGGGGCTAGTTGCCCTCCAATCACTTTCGACTATTAAAACGGGTACTATCCCTTTGAATTTCCAATCAAATGAGACTTTTTTGAAGTTTCTAAGACAACGCCTTCTATAAAAACCTAATATACCCCCAGGGCATATCTTAAAACCCTTGCTCTGAAGGTTCTGGGGGAGTGTCCTCCTCAAAAGCATCTTATCTATTTGGAAATCAACTACGCTGAACAAAATGGCTATCTTAAAATTTTGATTGGATATGTTTGGGGAAAAGATGGGCGTGGGAGGGCTAGCTGCACTCTAATTCCTTTTTACTATTAAAAAGGGCTCTAGGCCTTCAATTTCCAATCGAATGAGCCTGTTTTGAAGTTTCTACGACAACGCCTTCTATAAAACCTTATATGCCCCCAGGGCATAACTTAAAGCCCTTGCCCTGAGGGTTGTAGGGGAGTGTCCTCCTCAAAAATATATTTTCTATCTGGAAATCAACTACGCTGAACAAAATGGCTATCTGAAAATTTGATTGGATGTATTTGGGTAAATGATGGGCGTGGGGTGGGGGAGGGGGCTAGTTACATTAAAATCACATTCGACTATTAAAAAGGGCATTATCCCTTCAATTTCCAATCGAATGAGCATGTTTTAAAGTTTCTACGACAACGCCTTCTGTAAAAACCTTATATGCCCCCAAGGCATAACTTAAAACCCTTGCCCTGAGGGTTGTGGGGGAGTATCCTCCTCAAAAATATATTTTCTATGAGGAAATCAACTACACTGAACAAAATGGCTATCTCAAAATTTTGATTGGATGTGTTTGGGGGAATGATGGGTGTGGAGGGGGGGGGTAGTTGCCCTCCAATCATTTTCGAATATTGAAAAGGGCACTAGAACTCTCGATTTCCAATTGAATGAACCCCTTTTGAAGCTTCTACGACGACCTCTTCCATGAAGTGCCTCTGGGGGAAAAATAATAAATAATAAAACATTGGAGCCGTATGGCCTTTACTATAGGCAACGCTACAGCGTTGCCTCTGATTGGTTTGTGTCGGGATATATATAAAGTCGAAAAGTAATGTTGGAGTTCTCCGACATGCTGAATCTGAAAGTATAATTTTCATGGAGATTTTTTAACATTTAGGGTTAACTTACCCTTTTAGGGATGACCTTTTAGGGTTCTCCGACATGCTGAACCTGAAAGTGTGTTCTTCGCTTGCTGCATCTGGAAGTATCATTTTCATGGAGATTATTTGATCTTTTGGGGGTTAATTTACACAAGGTTATGTGCGTGCTTACCCGTTTACGGATGACCTTTTAGGGTTCTCCGACATTCTGAACCTGAAAGTGTGTTCTCCGACATGCTGAATCTGAAAGTAGAATTTCATGGAGATTATTTGACCTTTTAGGGTTAATTTACCAAATAAAGCCTTTTAATAATATTGGTTTGTGTAGGGATATACACACAGTCGAAAAGTAATTCTGGGAGGGAAAAAAGATGTGTACTCCAAATTGAAAAAAAAATTGGATTTGGGAGCAATATTAAGAAAGGAACGTGTATTGAATTTATAAAATAAAGCCTTTGAATAATATTGGTCTGTGTTGGAATATGCATAAAGTCGATAGTAATGTTGGGAGGGGAAAAAGATGTATACTCCAAGCTGAAAAATGGATTTTGGAGGGATATTAAGAAAAGAACTTGTATTTAATTGATAAAATAAAGCCTTTGAATAATATTGGTTTGTATTGGGGTATACATAAAGTCAAAAGTAATGTTGGGAGGGGAAAATGATGTGTACTCCAAGTTGAATAAATGGATTTAGGAGGGATGCTAAGAAAAGAACATGTATCAAATTTATAAAATAAAAACATTTGAATAATATTGGTCTGTGTTGGGGCATGCATAAAGTCGAAAAGTAATGTTGGGAGGGGAAAAAGATGTATACCCCAAGTTGAAAAATGGATTTAGGAGGAATATGAATAAATGAAAATTTATTCAATTGATAAAATAAAGGCTTTGAATAATATTAGTTTGTGTTGTGATAAACATAAAGTCCAAAAGTAATGTTGGGTGGGGAAAAAGATGTGCGCTCCATGTTGAAAAAAAAATGGTTTCCGGTGGAATATTGAGAAAAGAACGTGTATCGAATTTATAAAATAAAGCCTTTGAATAATATTGGTCTGTGTTGGGGTATGCATAAAGTCGCAAAGTAATGTTGGGGGGCGGAAAAGTTGTATACTCCAAGTTGAAAAAAAATGGTTTTTAGGAGGAATATTAAGAATAGAACATGTATTGAATTGATAAAATAAAGCCTTTGAATAATATTGGTTTGTGTTGGGATATACTTAAAGTCGAAAAGTAATGTTGGGAGGCGAAAAAGATGTGCACTCCAAGTTGAAAAAATGGTTTTAGGAGTAATATTAAGAAAGGAACGTGTATTGAATTGATAAAATAAAGCCTTTGACTAATATTGGTTTGCGTAGGCATATACATAAAGTAAAAAAGTAATGTTGGGAGGGGAAAAAGATGTGTAGTCCTAGTTGAAAAAAATGGATTTATGAGGAATATTAAGTAAGAACGTATATTGAATTTATTAAGGCCTTTGAATAATATTGGTCTGTGTTGGAGTATGTATAAAGTCGAAAGTACTGTTGGGAGGGGAAAAAGATATATATTCCAAGTTGAAAAAAATTGATTTAGGAGGAATATTAAGAAAAGAACGTGTATCGAGTTTATAAAATAAAGCCTTTGAATAATATTGGTTTGTGTTAGGATTAGCATAAAGTCGAAAAGTAATGTTGAGAGGGGAAAAAGATATTCACTCGAATTGAAAAAAATGGTTTTAGGAGGAATATTAAGAAAAGAACATGTATTGAATTGATAAAATAAAGCCTTTGAATAATACTGATTTGTGTTGGGATATACATAAACTCGAAAAGAAATGTTGGAGTTCTCTGATATACTGAATCTGAAAGTGTAATTTTAATAGAGATTCTTTAACCTTTTAGGGTTAATTTACCCTTTTAGTGATGACCTTTTAGGGTCCTCCGACAAGCTGAACCCGAAAGTGTGTTCTCCGACATGCTGAATCTGAGAGTATAATTTTCATGGATATTATTTGACCTTTTAGGATTAATTTACAAATAAAGCCTTTGAATAATATTGGTTTGTGTAGGGATATACGTAAAGTCGAAAAGTAATGTTGAGAGGGGGAAAAGATATGTACTCCAAATTAAACAAAATGGATTTAGGAGGAATATTACGAAAGGAACGTGTATTGAATTTTTAAAATAAAACCTTTGAATAATATTGGCCTTTTGAAGTATTCATAAAGCCGAAAATAATGTTGGGGGGGGAGAGGGGAAGATGTATACTCCAAGTTGAAAAATGGATTTAGGAGGAATATTAAGAAAAAATTTGTATTTAATTGATTAAATAAAGCCTTTGAATAAAATTGGTATGTGTTGGGATATACATAAATTCGAAAGTAAGTTTGGGAGGGGGAAAAGATGTGTACTCCATGTGGTAAAATGGATTTAGGAGGAATATTAAGAAAAGAACGTGTATCGATTTTATAAAATAAAGACTATGAATAATATTGGTCTCTGTTGGGGTATGCAGAAAGTAGAAAAGTAATGTTGGAAGGGGAAATAGATGTATACTCCAAGATGAAAAAATTTATTTAGGATGAATATTAAGAAAAGTACATGTGTTGAATTGATAAAATAATGCCTTTGAATAATATTGGTTTGTATTGGAATATACATGAAGTCGAAAAGTGATCTTGGAGTTCTCCGACATGCTGAATCTGAAAGCGTAATTGCCATAGAGATTCTTTAACCTTTTAGGGTTAACTTACCATTTTAGGGATGATCTTTTAGGATTCTCCGAGATGCTGAACCTGAAAGTGTGTTTTCTGACATGCTGAATCTGAAAGTATACTTTTCATGGAGATTATTTGACCTTTTACGGTTAATTTACACAAGGTTACGTGCACGCTTACCCTTTTCAAGATGACCTTTTAGGGTTTTCAGACATGCTGAACCTTAAAGTATGTTCTCTGACATGCTGAATCTTAAAGTATAATTTTTATGGAGATTATTTGACCTTTTAGGGTTATTTTAAACTGGGTTACTTGCGCAGGCGCACGTAACCTAGGTCATTCCTACAAGATTAAGCGTGAATGTAACCTAGTATAAATTAACACTAAAAGGTCAAACAATCTCCATGAAAATTATACTTTCAGATTCAGCGTGTCGGAGAATACACTTTCAGGTTCAGCATGTCGGAGAACCGTAAAAGTTCATCCCTAAAATGGTAAGTTAACCCTAAAAGGTTAAAGAATTTCTATGAAAATTAGACTTTCAGATTCAACATGTCAGAGAACTTCAGCCTTACTTTTCGACTTTATGTATATACCAATACAAACCAATATTATTCAAAGGCTTTATTTTATCAATTTAATACATGTTCTTTTCTTAATATTCCTCCTAAAACCATTTTTTCAACTTGAAGTGCACATCATTTTCCCCTCCCAACATTACTTTTCAACTTAATGTTTATCTCAACACAAACATATATTGTTCAGAGGCTTTATTTTATCATTTCAATACATGGTCTTTTCTTATAATGCATTTTTCAACTTCGAGTATACATCTTTTCCTCCTCCCAACATTACTTTTCGACTTTATGCATACCCCAACACAGACCAATATCATTCAAAGGCTTTATTTTACCAATTCAATATATGTTCTTTTCTTATTATTCCTCCTAAAACCATTTTTTCAACTTGGAGTACACATCTTTTTCCCCTCCCAACATTACTTTTGCTTTTATGTATACCTCAACACATACCAATATTATTCAAAAGCTTTATTTTATCAATTAGATACAAGTTCTTTTCTTAATATTCCTCCTAAATCCATTTTTCAACTCTGAGTATACGTCTTTTTCGTCCCAACATTACTTTCGACTTTATGCGTACTCCAACACAGACCAATATTATTAAAAGGCTTTATTTTATAAATTCAATAAACGCTCCTTTCTTAATATTCCTCCCAAATCCATTTTTTTCAACATGGAGTACATATCTTTTTCCCCTCCCAACATTACTTTCCGACTTTATGTATATCCTTACACAAACCAATATTATTCAAAGCCTTTATTTTGTAAATTAACCCTAGAAGGTCAAATAATCTCCATGAAAAATATTGTTTCAGATTCAGCATCACAGAGAACACACTTTCAGCTTCAGCTTGTCGGAGATCCCTAAAAGGAGATCCCAAAACGGGTAAGCGCGCACAAAACCTAGTGTAAATTAACCCCAAAAGATCAAATAAGCTCAATGAAAATTATACTTTCAGATTCAGCATGTCGGTGAATACACTTTCAGGTTCAGCATGTTGGAGAACCCTAAAAGGGTAAGTTAACCCTAAAAGGTTAAAAAAATCTCTATGAAAATTACACTTTCAGACTCAGCATGTCGGAAAACTCTAAAATTTCTTTTCGACTTTATGTATATCCCAAACAAACAAATATTATTCAAAGGCTTTATTTTTATCAATTCAATTCACGTTTCTTTCTTAATATTCCTCCTAAAACCATTTTTTCTACTTCAAGTGCACATCTTTTTCGCCTCCCAACATTACTTTTCGACTTTATGTATATCCCAACACAAGCCAGAATTATTCAAAGGCTTTATTTTACCAATTCAATATATGTTCTTTTCTTATTATTCCTCCTAAAACCTTTTTTTAACTTGGAGTGCAGATCTTCTTCCCCTCCCGACATTACTTTTCGACTTTATGTTTATCCCAACACAAACCAATATTATTCAAAGGCTTTATTTTATCAATTCAATACATGATCTTTTCTTAATATTCCCCCTAAAACCATTTTTTTCAACTTGGAGCATTCATCCTTTCCCCCTACCAACATTGCTTTTTGACTTTATGCATACCCCAACAAAGACCAATATTATTCAAAGGCTTTATTTTATAAATTCGGTACAAGTTCTTTTCTTACTATTCCACCTTAATCCATTTTTTCAACTTGGAGTACACATCTTTTCCCCCTCCCAACATTACTTTTCGACTTTATGTATATCCCAACACAAACCAATATTATTCAAAGGCTTTATTTTATCAATTCAACACATGTTGTTTTCTTATTATTCCTCCTAAAACCTTTTTTTTAACTGGGAGTGCAGATCTTCTTCCCCTTCCAACATTACTTTTCGACTTTATGTTTATCCCAACACAAACCAATATTATTCAAAGGCTTTATTTTATCAATTCAATACATGATCTTTTCTTAATATTCCCCCTAAAACCATTTTTTTCAACTTAGAGTACACACCTTTTCCCCCCTACCAACATTGCTTTTCGACTTTATGCATACCCCAACAAAGACCAATATTATTCAAAGGCTTTATTTTATAAATTCGGTACACGTTCTTTTCTTAATATTCGATCTAAATCCATTTTTTCAACTTGGAGTGCACATCTTTTCCCCCTCCAAATATTACTTTTTGACTTTATGTGTATCCCTACACAGACCAATATTATTCGAAGGCTTTATTTTATCAATTCAATACACGTTTTTTCTTAATAACCATTTTTTTTAACTTAGAGTGCACATTTTTTTCCCTCCCAACTTTACTTTTCGACTTTATGTATATTCCTACACATACCAATATTATTCAAAGGCTTTATTTTGTAAATTAACCCTAAAAGGTCAAATAATCTTGAAAATTATAGTTTCAGATTCAGTAGGTCGGAGAACACACTTTCAGGTTCAGCATGTTGGAGAGCACTGAAAGGTCATCCCTAAAAGTTTAAGCTAACACTAAAAGGCTTTATTCTATCAATTTAATACATTTTCTTTTCTTAGTTTTCCTCTAAAATCATTTTTTCCAACTTGGAGTTGAAACACACTTTCAGTTTCAGCATGTCGGAGAACCCTAAAAGGTCATACCTAAAAGGGTAAGCGCACACGTAACCTAGTGTAAATTAACCCCAAAAGATCAAATAATTTCCATGAAAATGATATTTTCAGATTCAGCATGTCGGAGAACACACTTTCAGGTTCAGCATGTTTGGAGAACACTAAAAGGTCATCCCTAAAAGGGTAAGTTAACCCTAAAAGTTAAAGAATCTCAATGAAAATTACACTTTCAAATTCAGCGTGTCGGAGAACTCCAACATTACTTTTCGACTTTATGTATATCCCAGCACAAACTAATATTGTCCAAAGGCTTTGTTTTATCAATTCAATACATGTTCTTTTCTTAATATCCTCCTAAAACCAGCTTTTTTCATTTTGGCGTGCACATCTTTTTCCCCTCCCAACATTACATTTCGACTTTATTTTTATTCCAATACAAACCAATATTATTCCAAGGCTGTATTTTATCAATTCAATACACGTTCTTTTCTTAATATTCCTCCTAAATTAATTTTTCAACTTGGAGTATACATCTTTTCTCTCTCACAACATTACTTTTCGACATCATGCATACCCCAGCACAGACCAATATTATTCAAAGGCCTTATTTTATAAATTCAATACAAGTTCTTTCATTAATAACCTATTTTTTCAACTTGGAGTGCACATCTTTTTTCCCTCCCAACATTACTTTTCGACCTTATGTATATCCAAGAAAGTGTGCTGTATTTGTTAGAGTGTTACATGTTTATTTAGTTATTTAATTTTACATATTTACGTTACATATTTATTTAATTTAAGCCTTTTTCAGCAATAATAATGTTTGGTGTGATTGACACGCAATATATTGGTCTTAAATTTTCCTCAACTGGCATTAGTTCCTCTTTTCCCTCTCCCAACATTACTTTCGACTTTTCGTATACCCTAACATGCACCAAATTTATTCCATGGCTTTATTTGATATATTCAATACAAGTTCTTTTCTTAATATTCCTCATAAAACTTTTTTTAACTTGGAGTGCACATCTTTTTACCCTCCAAACATTACTCTTTGACTTTATGTATATCCCAACACAAACCAATGTTATTCAAAGACTTTATTTTATCAATTAAGTACATGTTCTTTTCTTAATATTATTCCTAAAACCATTTTTTTCAACTTGGAGTGCAAATCTTTTTCCCCTCCCAACGTTACTTTTCGACTTTATGTATATCCCAACACAAACCAATATTATTCAAAGGCTTTATTTTATCAATTCAATACATGTTCTTTTCTTAATATTCCTCCTAAAAACTTTTTTTTCAACTTGGAGTGCACATCTATTCCCCCTCCCAACATTACTTTTCGACTTTATGCATACCCCAACACATACCAATATTCTCCAAAACCTTTATGTTATAAATTCAATACAAGCATTTTTCTTAATATACATTATTTTCAACCTGGAGTGCACATTTTTTTCCCTCTCAACATTACTTTTCGACCTTATGTATATCCAAGAAAGTGTGCTGTATTTGTTAGAGGGTTAGAAACGTTACATATTTATGTAATTTAAGCCTTTTCAGTTATAATAATGTTTGGTGTGATTGACACAGAATATATTGGTTTTAAATATTTCTCAACTGGCATTATTTCATCTTTTCCCCTCCCAACATTACTTTCGACTTTACGTATACCCCAACATATACCAATATTATTCAGTGGCTTTATTTTATGAATTCAATTCAAGTTCTTTTCTTAATATTTCTTCTAAATCCATTTTTCAACTTGCAGTATACATCCCTTTCCCCTCCCAAAATTACTTTCGACTTTATGCATACTCCAACACAGACAAATATTATTCAAAAGCTTTATTTTATAAATTCAATACTCGTTCCTTTTTTAATATTCCTCCTACATCCATTTTTTCAAATTGGAGTAAACATCTTTTGCCCCTCCCAACATTACTTTTCGACCTTATGTATATCCCTAAACAACCAATATTATTCAAAGGCTTTATTTTGTAAATTAACCCTAAAAGGTCAAACAATCTCCATGAAAATTATACTTTCAGATTCAGCATGTCAGAAAAGACACTTTCAGGTTCAGCATGTCGTAGAACCCTAAAAGATCATCCCTAAAAGAGTAAGCGCAGACGTAACTTAGTGTAAATAAACCCTAAAAGGTCAAATAATCTCCGTGAAGATTATACTTTCAGATTCAGCATGTCAGAGAACATACTTTCAGGCTTAGCATGTTGGAGCTCCCTAATCGGTCATCCCTAAAAGGATAAGTTAACCCTAAAAGATTAAAGAATCTCTATTAAAATTACACTTTCAGATTCAGCATGTCGGAGAACTCCAAAATTACTTTTTGACTTTATCTATATCCCAGCACAAACCACTATTATTCAAAGCCTTTATTTTATAAACTCAAAACATGTTCTTTTCTTAATATTCCTCCTATAACCATTTTATTTCCATTTAGAGTGCACATCTTTTTCCCCTCCCAACATCACTTTTCTAATTTATGTTTATCCCAACAAAAACCAATGTTATTCAAAGACTATATTTTATCAATTCAATACATGTTCTTTTCTTAATATTCCTCCTAAAACCATTTTTATCAGCTTTGAGTGCACATCTTTTTCCCCTCCCAACATTACTTTTTGACTTTATCTATATCCCAACACAACCAATATTATTCGAAAGCTTTATTTTGTCAATTCAATGCATGTTCTTTTCTTAACATTCCTCCTAAAACTATTTTTTTTCAACTTGGAGTGCACATGTTTTTTCCCTTCCAACAGCACTTCCCTGCTTTATGTTTATCCCAACACAAAACAATATTATTCGAAGGCTTTATTTTATCAATTCAATACATAGTCTTTTCTTAATATTCTTCCTAAAACCATTTTTGTTCAAGTTGGAGTGTACATCTTTTTCCCCTCCCAACATTAATTTTCATCTTTTGAATCATAAAATAAAATAATTCGGAGTTTTATAAAATTATTCATCATGTTCTCTAGAATATGTACTGAATTGATAAAATAAAGCCTTTGAATAATATAAGTCTGTGTTGGGGTATGCAAAAAGTCGAAAATTAATGTTGGGAGGGGGAAAAGACGTCCACTCCAAGTTGAAAAAAAGGATTTTAGGAGGAATATTAAGAAAAGAATATATATTGAATTGATAAAATAAAGCCTTTAAATAATATTGTTTTGTGTTGGGATAAACATAAAGTCGAAAATTAATGTTGGGAGGGGGAAAGCTGTGCAGTCTAAGTTGAAAAAATGGTTTTAGGAGGAATATTAAGAAAAGAATTGAACATTCAATTCTGACACTTTTTGCTTAACAATTTAGTTAAGCAAATAATGTTAAGCAAAAAACTGTCAGAATTTAATGTTCAATCCTTTCGCTTGTCTAAGTCCCGAAAGATGAGATCTTATTTGACGTTCTGATAACTTTTTCTTACACATTTATAACTCTTAATGGAGCCTCTATATTAAAAATTTGGGGGATGTCCTCAAAAAGTTGGAGGGAGGGGACCTCTTGGTGGCTCGGGAGAGGGGTCCTTTGGAGGTTGAGGTCCTTAATAGTTAGGGTCATTGGTTCTTACGATCCTTGATGGGTCATACCCATAATCGTCTCACTAGTTGATTTCTAATGATTTCTAAGGATTGTTCTGAATTTCTTTATCAAAATTATTTTTTTGGCATCTACATCTTTATAAGTATCAATTTTTTAGTAAAATAGAATGCTAAAGCATATTTTATATTGACAACACTGCTTAACTGGTACTAGTGTATTATACAGAAGACAGTCGAGAAGTAAAGCTAGGTTAAGTCACAGGGTTATTTTGACACCGATGACTCTATTACTTTCCACTTTTTAGCATACTCCATTGCCAAACAATATTTTATATCTCCCAAATCCCATATTGTGTACTTGTCTACAGTAACGACCATAGCCGAGAAGTAGAGCTAGGTCATGTCAAGTGATCTTTTCTTGGCGCCTACAGCTCTATTACCTTCAATTTGTTAGCATATCCAATGCTAAACAAGATTTTATTTGCTACATGTGTATTATTCAGAACACAGCCACGAAGTAAAGCTAAGTCAACTCACATGTCTCAATCTGTTTCACCCAAATCCTCCCCTAAAATGTCTCAAACTGTTTCACTCAAATAATCCCCTAAAATGTCAATTAATCTCCGACGATTCCTTTGTTCTGGCAATTCTGCACTGATACATTTAAATTCCTTGAAGCCTATTGATTTTTCTGTCATGAATTGTTACACAATCGAAGCTCTATAAGTTCAACGTAATGCATTTCTGACAATCCTTCCTTATATTAGTTGCGTCACTCCCGTTAGTATTTCTAGCTCTCTGCTTTTTTTAGAAATAGGGTGGGTGATCTTGTAATCGTAGTATTGTAACTCTCTGATTGGCCTAGAAATAGGCGTGCGATCTTGCATAAATTATGTACCCCTTGGACTGGCACTCCTTCTCCTACTGATAACCATTTTATTCAACATAGTTTTAAGTTCTGTAAATTAGGTCTTTGAGGATGACAACCCCCTCACAGCCCATAGGACAAGGGTTGGAAGGTATGCCCTGGGGGCATGTAAAGTTTTTATAGAACACGTTGTCGTAGAAACTTCAAAAAGGGCTCATTCGATTGGAAATTGAAATGGCTAGTGCCTTTTTTAATAGTCGAAAGTAATTGGAAGGGAACTAACACCCCTGCCAAGCCCACAATTTCCCCAAACACATCTAATCAAAATTTTGAGAGAGCCATTTTGCTCCACGCAATTAAAGCTCAGGAAATTATACCTTTGAGCAGGACACCCCCCCCCCCACAGTCTTCAGGGTAAGGATTATAAGTTATTCCCTGGGGACATATAAGTTTTTATTGAAATTTTTTGTCGTAAAAACTTGAAAAAGGAATCATTCGATTGGAAATTTAAAGGTCTAGTACCCTTTTTAATAGTCGAAAGTGATTTGAGGGCAACTAGTCCCCCTCTCTCACCCACCTTCAATTACTGTCTCTTTTTGCTTTCTGCCCATAATTTCACAATTTATTTTTCCTTTTTTAAAAGATTGAATTTTTGTTCGTAAATGACTTCAATTATCCTGCATTTTCCAGGGTTACTTGTCTGACCACTAATCAAGACCGTTTCCTCAAATAGCAGTCCTACTTACCTCTCCTGTCAGTTACGTCTCGTCAAACGTTAAGGGTAAGTAATCGGGCTTGTCAGATAAGTAATCTTGAAATATTAGAACATGCTACAAGAGTATAGGCTAGTCTGCCTTTCGGCATTCAAATATTTCTTAAGACACATCAAGTGCCCCTCCCCACGGTAGTCTTTTGTAAAAGGCGATAGATTAACTCTATATGAGGAGAGGCCAGAGCAGGGTTTCCAACTGCCGATGTAAAAAAGAGTGCAAATCAAGGCCAAATAAAGAGTGCAAGTTGTTAAAACCGTGTGTAGGTAAAAAACTTTGCACGCGCGCAGCCCCTTTCATTGTTCTGACCATTTTTACGGCATTTACACATAATTATCAGGTATCCTTCGATCGATATTCGTATTATCTTTAAATTTTTCAATTATATCTAAAATAAAGTTAGTAAATCAACATCTAAATAATAAGTTAGATAATGATTATCATTATTTTTTTAGCTTAAAATCTTATGCTCTGCTTGAAATTTGCAGGTTAAAATTTTTCATAATAATATTATTGCTTAGAATTTAACTGAACTATACTTGACTGAATCCAATGTTTAGTTAAAGCTGTGTCTCCATTTTATCCAAACGAATTGAAAGGAATATATGAGGTCCATGTAACTAGTCATGAACCATAGCTGACTTCAATGTAGTCAATTCAAGTACCGCACCCTGGCACAGCGATAAAAAAAATGGCAGCAGAAACAAAACGGATTTATCGTCCTTCAAAACAGCACACAAAATTGCGTGTTTATTGAATTTTTATTTGCATTTTATCACGTTGCACCTCAGTTTCACCCAGCAAATTTGGAAACCGTTGAAGAAGAGACACAAGAGTTTCCGAATCTCCAGATAAGGCAACATTTAGACTTAAGCATTTGAGGTCATTGTAGTCAATCCGTTTGCTCATTTGTGAGCACAGTTCCAAAAAAAATTCAGACAGTTCATCTGAATGCAGTAAACCTGCTGAACACTCAATAGGCCAGTGTGTTACAGGCCTCTCATGAGGCCCAGTGCATTTCGTCCCAACTTTATACAATCAAGTGCAAGAAAATGAGCTGGGCTCAACCGAACTTTAAATTGATCTTGTACGCACGCTATTTCTTCCTTTTTGACAAAGCACTTAAGGAGCAACAGATACGTCTGTTGCAAACTTTCCGAAAGCCTGTGAATCCGTCTTCCCTCAGCTTGAAACTCTTTGTTTAGTGCATTGATCTTTTGTAAGACAAATGAAAGAAAATACTAAGTAACTTTCACAGATGAATTACGGTTAAAAGCAAGAATTTTATTAGCCTTTTCTTTGGCTCCTCTATCTAGAGCGGAATCACCTTCTCCATGGTTGGTAAAGAATAAAAGGAACGAGTTCCACTGCTCAAGGATCCATTCAATGGAAGCTTCAATGGTGAGCCATCGTGTACTTGAAGTCTACAAAAGCTTATGGTTTTCCACATGACAGAAATTTCGGTAGATCTTTAGTTCGTCCTGTCTTTTTGGGTATTTGCCACATGTGCAACTACGTCACGAATAAAAATGTAAAATCCATCTGGCAACTTCTTAGCTGCAAATGCAGAACAGAGAACAAACGAATGGCTAGTGTAGTCTAGCACAAGCAAATCTGGAACATATTCGTTTAACAGTAGACCAAGACCCTTTTGACGTCTAATGTTACACTGGCATTGTCAAAAGCAATCGCCATCAAATTTTGAAATGTGGCACACCTTACAGGGGTTTCTAAATAAGCCATGTTT
>JAQQPU010002119.1:38725-70824 GCA_029168905.1 Artemia sp. Kazakhstan ARC1039 | reverse complement strand
GGGTGAGCCTTTGGGGGTGTGGGGGCCCTTTGGGAGCTTGGGGGGACCCTTGAGGACCGGGGGCTTCCTTCGGGGTTGAGGTAGGGGGATTGGAACCCTTTGGGGTTGGTGTAGGGGGATTGGTGCCCTTTGGGGTTGGGGTAGTGGGATCTCACAACACTGCTCAAATGGAACTTGTGTATTATAACGACCACAGAGTTTCACCATTAAATTCTCTTCTAAAATCTCTTCAAAAATATATATTTTATAATGTCTCTAACTGTTTCGTCTAAATAGTTCCATACAATAGCTAAAACGGTTTCGCCAAAATTATCCCCAAACGGAATTTCAGCATGTTCCTTTTGTTTGGCATCCCTGCGCTGGCTTATTTCAATTATTTGGAAACCTTTTCGCACGCTAAGATCAAAACATTTGCTCGGAAACGATTCTTCTGGAAGAACTCCAGACATTAATAAACTTCGCGCCGGAGACAATTCAAACAATCATGACATCATGTGTGATCTAACTGTTTCTCGGAAACGTTTCTGTTCAAAATCCAAAGACATTGATTAACTTTACGTTATCTGTCAGACATTAATTAACTGTTTCCCGGGAACTCATAACATTTGGCTCGAACAACAAATATTGGAAACACGCGATCTCTTGGAAACTCATATCATTTGCATTGAACAACAAATATTGGAAACACGCGATCTGACTGTTTCCCGGGAACTCGTAACATTTGGCTCGAACAACAAATATTGGAAACACGCGATCTCCCGGAAACTCATAACATCTGCATTGAACAACAACAAGAAGGGAGTGACAAAGTTCTTATTTTTCCATTCTCACTGACAAAATCCATAAAACCATCAATAAATCGACCTACACACATAACCATCCATAAACTATGTAAAAAAAGTTATAGGTGGCAGCAGGGGTGTGTGACACGAGTAGAACCCTCCCTTCTACTGATAATATGTGCTAAAACTGTTAGGTTGCCCCTTTTTGGTAAACAATTTTTTGGCTAATTTCAAATGCTCCCGCTACTTCGTGGATCCCTCTCCACTATGAAATTTCGGCTATTTCCCTGTTGCAGTACTTATTAGAAGTTAACACTAGAAACTTCCTTATTTTCACAAATTTCATCAACCCCCTGCTCTCCTTTTTAGGAATCCTAGATAGGCCAATTAGTTAAGTCCACTGTATATAAATAATGGATTAAGTCAAATTTGTATATAAATTAATTCATACCTGAAAGATGGGACAGTTGCAAACCACTTCGCCGGCTCACCAAGTTTCTTTCTGCTTTCGCAATTACGATTAATACAATTTCGAACCATTTTTCAGTGACTGATAAACACATACTAACATTACTAACCCGCTATTAAAAGAGTAAGTGGAAGGAGCTGTTTGAACGCACCGAGAATGAAGCGCCAGAAATAATCTGCGGTAAACCTACTGTTTATTATCTTTATACAGTGGAGGAAAGTAACAGTCATCAAAATGATTTACAAGTTCCTTTCGCACCATAGGAACAGCACATGGTACAGAGCTTCTGATGCCTTTAATCAACTAAATCAAAACCATATTACAACTTATACAGCTGACATAAGGAGCCCCACTTTTATATTGGTCACCAACATTGCACCTCCATAAATATAACACAATTTATCAGGTATTATTTTGAATGGTCACAACCCGTCTCATATTTATGCTTCTGTGGTTGCCATACCCCCTAGCTCCCTGGGCAAGAAATGTAAATTATGCAATTAGTCTACATTTCACCTACATCATTTATCATTGGGAGAGGTGGTAATGTTTGATCCTTGGTGTGTCCGAAAAGTCTAAGGGTATCGAGGACAAATTTTGAGAATTGTTGAGTGGTATATTGATTTAAATCCGCAGAAACTATATGTATCAAAGTTATCAAAAAGGCGTTTCTGCAATATCTTAGTAGTGGGTAAGGGTATCCGGGTTGCAGCGGTAGCTAGCAATCCGGGTTGCAGCGGTAGCTAGCAACCTAGTAAGAGACGATCACCTCCAATGTTAAGAAATATAAAAACCCGTAGCTCCTAAAAAAAGAGTCAGATCAAAACAAAAAGTACACCATTAGAACCGCCTTGTCCAAATCCTCCATAAAGGAAACTTACCGCCCTTTGGCTTGAATAACAAAGAAAATATATTGGCTTGAAAATCAAGAAAATAGACTTTTACCACGTTATTCTCCCCAAACGGGATATTTTTTTCTTTCTTTTCCACAGATAGCNTATTCTCCCCAAACGGGATATTTTTTTCTTTCTTTTCCACAGATAGCTTGGCACTGGAACATCGTAGAGAGTTGTTCAATGGCTCATTTTAAAGGAAATCTCTAGATCTAGCGCTATGTGTACTTAATTTTTTTTTTTAAATTAATTTTTTTTACGAAAAACTTAATTTTTTATATACAATATTAATCAATGACGTCATAGTCTTTGGATGTAGTTAGTACATAAAGTCTGGATCATCGAATTAAAGCTGAAACTAAGTAAAGAACAATTATGCCTACATATATTCACAGTGATGTATAAAATTTCCCATTACATCTGTAAACTGTTCCACAGTTGTACACTAAAGAACGATCTCTCTCCCATAGTAACTGATGTGTTACATTAAAAGACGATCATTGGAATAAAAAGTTATTGCATGCACTGGACTTAGTTAGCTGCTTGATCGTTTGAGGTTCGTCTCTTACTATTTCAAAGAAGAAAAAGCCGTAGGCTTTTTCCTGTTTGTAATATTTTCCTGTTTGTTATCAGGGTTATAATAAAGAACGAACTCTTGCCCATATGACGGAAAGAAGCCACGTGACATAATATAGATATTACATTGAATAATTGTTTCCTAAATTTTTATATTGAAAGCATGGATCCAGCGAGAATCACAATGAATCGCAAAAAATTTGATGCCCATTAAAATCTGCGGTTGGAAAACAAATCGAAAATACAATGGGGTTAAGGAACGGGTTATTTTAGCACCGCTCAAAAAAGAAGTAAATAAAATTAATACTAAGATTGTCGATCTCGGGGGAAAAAATGAAAAGGAAGTTGTTTTGGTATCTATGACACAATGCAAAATTATGCAAGATGATCATCGAATCTGAACAGTGAAAGCAAAAGGCATGGTAATGATAAACAAAATGAACCACAAATAATATTCGTCTAGAATACATGTGAAATCGAGCATCACAACGAATGACAAAAGAAATTGATATGAAATCTGCGGTTAGAAGAAAAGCGACTGCGAAAATAACATCTATTTTTAAGCGAAAATAACGCACAGTAGAATTTACGGTTAACAGGCAAGCGAGAGTAAGAATCCAACTGAATTGCAAACGAAAATAATGTACAGCAAAACTTGCTTTTGGAAGACAGGCGACAACAAGCAACGCAACAAATCACAAAAGAAAATGCTATACAACCAAATATATCGTTAGGAGACAAGCGGCAGCAAGAATCACGAAACGAATAGCCTATGGAAGTGATGCACAACAAAATATGCAATTAGAAGACATATGTCAACGAGCATCATCAATCGAACAACCATTCAGAAAATAATCAATACTACACTGGAATGAAGGAAGGTGCTATTTTAATGCCGCTCAAAAAAAAAATTATCTGAAATTAATGCAGAGTTCGTCGATTGCCTCCCAGGTGTACAAATTTTATTAAAGCTTTTGGATAAACAAGGAAGAAGGAACTGAATTCATGCCAAAATTTCTCAATTTGGTTGAAACTTCTTATTTGCCACCCCATGACTTAAAACTACAGAATAACAAAACAATTATGATATCCCATTAAGAATAGTTAAGAATAAAGTAATTTAGATCGTGTTTGTAATGGAACGTGCCTGGCTGTTACTGTGTTGTGTAACAACGTAACTAAATAAAAAACAACTGCTGAGGGAAAACATGCAAAAGAATTGTTTTGGGTATCTATAAGGTCTTGTGATATTATAAAAGAATATGAATGAATCCGAACAGCTAAAGCACCAGGTATAGAAAAAAATTTCTGAGGTAAAAATAAACGAAAATGAAGCACAATGGAGTCTGCGATTAGAAAACTTGCGACAACAAGCATCACAACGAATCTTACATGAATATACATATGCTACTACTACTGACAACAACTCTCTGCTGCACCAGGCTGCTTGAGGCCAGCACAGTTACGTGTGCTCCGCCTTCATTCCAATCTATTAAAAGCCTCCCCTTAAAATATTCCCTTAATAGGAGTTTTCTGTGGAAGGTAAGATAAGATATTTTCATATAGTAAAGAATGATAAGATGCCTATGGTTTAATAAACGGTTATATAAAGGGGGTGTTAGAATACATAGCTTAATCAGTAACATCCGGGTTGCAACGGTAGCTAGCAACCTAGTAAGAGACGATCACGTCCAATGTTAAGAAATATAAAAACCCATAACTCCTAAAAAAAAGTCAGATCAAAACTAAAAGTACACCATTAGAACTGCCATGTCTGAAACCCCTGTATAGGAAACTTTCTGTCATTTGGCTTGAACAGCAAGGGAAATATATTGCCTTGAAAATCAAGAAAAGTGGCAGCTACTACAGCATTTCGCCTAAGCGGTATCTTTTTTCTTTCTTCTTTCTTTTCCACAGATAGCTTGGCACTGAAATTATATTTAAGGTCAATATATTAAAATTTTCCACTAAAAGACGGTCATTGGAATAAAAACCCAATACATACATTTGATTTAGTTAGCTACTTGATTGTTTGAGGCTAGTCTCTTACTATTTCAAAGAAGAAAAAGCCGTAGGCTTTTTCCTGTTTGTACTCAATTAGAAAGAGTTCTACCTTTAATTACAGTAAAGAACGATCTCTTGCCCATATCAGGGTTGCAGCGGTAGCTAGCAACCTAGTAATTAACTTAAAGCTCTCAGGACTACTACTGTGACTATTGCGGCTGCAAATGAGACTGAATGCGACTGCAACTATGACTACTTTCAACTGTAACAGCTTGCAGCTCTGGCTCGACTGCTTTAACTGCTACTACAGCTATTTGTGACTACTTTCAGGGAATGTTGATCGGGATATTGAACTTTTAACTTTTGGGGGCACCATTTAAGTCGAGAACCATGTGCCCGGCCTTCATAGGCTGTCTTCGAGAGACGAATACTTTCCATATATTGCTTGAGATCTAGGCATTTACCCCCCCCCCCCAACGGAAAGTAGCACCCACAGAAAATACCCCCAGAAAATAACCCCACGGAAAATACCCCCTGCGGAAAATACCTTCCCACTCCCCAGAAAATACCCCCTCTAGAACATATGTCTCCCAGAAAATACCTCCCCCCCTCGGGGGAGGTTCCCCCCGGGAAAGGCCCCCCGGGAAAATTGCGTTGTGGTGGAAGGAGAGGGTTGCTGGAAAGTGATTCACCACTGAAAATTCCCCCAGACAATTCCCTCACCCCTGCCGAGAACTCTCCCGCGAATAATATCCGTATGTTTCCCAATAACAAATACTATTTGTAAGCAATGGACAAATTACAAAACTTAAAAAGGCACTTAAACTTCTGCAATAGGGGTTTTGATTGTTTTGTAGTTCGGGAGGGAGGAAAATACTTCAAAGGTGCATTTGAATGCCAAAACATTTCAGTTCTCGTTGAGCCATCAGATAAATACATAATCATTTTTCAGGGGGAAACGAGTGGAGGGAGGAGGTAGAAACTGATGTATAATCTCCAGGGCTATAACCATAATTTTTGTTTTGAGGGGGTACTTTTTTCGGGGGGGGGATGACAAAGAAACTTTAAAAAACGCACCAAAAATGGTAAATTGATATCTACTCCTTAATGATTTATGGGGATTATGCTGGTCTACGCAGTTATTATGACAGTATAGAGTAACATTACACCATTTGGCAAATACAATAGCATCCGGGATTGGAATTGTTGTATTTGCGCGATTCCTGGTCTTTACATCGGTAGCTCTTAACGTATGGCCTTCATCGGTTACCCTATACACGGTAGCACTGGCTGGAATATTTAATTGCATTTTCATACTCATCTAACAGTTTGTTGTAATGAACTGTAAGTCCACGAGCCTGAGAAAATTTGCCTTATTTTCAAAAAAAGGAGGAAACACCCCCAAAAAATCATATAAAATCAAACGATGAGATTCAGCGTATAAGAGAACCCTACTATAGGGGTTTGAAGGTCCTATCTGCAAAAACGTGGAATTTTGTATTTTTTGCCAGAAGAAAAATCACGGATGTGTGTTTATTTGTTGTTTTTATTCCCCTGGGATGATCGTATCAACCCAGTGATGCTAGAAATATCGGGAGAGGGCCAATCCAAACGGAAATTAAAAGTTCTGGTGCCCTTTTTAAGTGATCAAAAAGATTGGAGGTCAACAAGGCTCTCTTGCCCCTTTTTTCTCAAAATGTCCGATCCAAATTTTGAGATAGCTATTTTATTTAGCATAGTTGAAAAGCCGAATAACTATGTCTTTCGAGATAACATCAACCCCACAGGTCCTGGGGAAAGGTCTTTAAGTTATAAGATTTTCCCATTGTTCATGTATAGTATTCGTTATAGGGAAGTGTACAAAAAATTTTCGGGTGGGATGGGAGGACGAATTTTCTACGGGGAGAATGGTACCTGTCTTTTACAGCGCTGACTACTCAAAAAGTAAAGTTAGGTTAATACTAATAGAATATACCTAAGTATGATAAAATTATAATTCCTTAGAAACAAATTTGGTGTATATATTTGCACATTAGGGGGTGGGGGTTGGGATAGAGTATAGCGGGTCTGCATGCAAAATGTGTTAGGAACATTTATTCTGCATATTATGAAGTAAGAATTGTTTTCTAACTTCACACTGTCCAAGAACTTTACCCCCTCCCCTCCCCCGCAATGTGCAAATATATAGCCAAAATTATATATTTCCCATATAATCTGTCACTTGTCTTTTTCTTGTCTCGCGCTATGCTGAAAAAAAAAAAACTAACGAAAGAAAACAGCTCTATAGTGAGTCAATAAATGAACAACTGGAGTTCTGGGCGTTATAACAGAAAATTACCGGGAGAATTTTCCATGGAGAATGAAGTTTCCAAGGGTTGAATTTCCCAGGGTAGATTTTAAGCTGGGGGCCATTGATAGAATTCCTATACAAAATTCTTATTATGTATTGCATTCTCTTTGCTGACTAAATTTCACACCAGGAGATGTTAAGGATAATTGTCCGAGGTAAATTTTCACCAAGATTGAATTATTTAGAGAATATATACTTGGGGAGGAGGGATATTTGTGTGAAGGTGGAGCCTGATTTCCTGGTATTATTTTAAAAACAATCAGAAATTAAAAAAAAAGTTTTTTTCAACTGAAAATAAGAAGCAACATTAAAACTTAACACGAACAGAAATAATTACATATTTGAGAGGGGTTGCCCCCTCTTCCAAACCTCGCTCTTTACGCTATCTTTGAATTGTTGCGAAAATTATTATGAGTGACTCTTGAGTTATAAATGCCATTTAATAAGAATAATGAGCTCTTTTAAAAGTTGTTAGAAAACTTTAGTGTAAAGAGCGGAGGGTCAGAGAGAAGGTTGAGGAAGGGTCAACCCCCTTACATACGTAATAGTTTATGTTCGTCTTAAGTCTTAAATTTTGCTTCTTACTTTCAGTTGAATTTTTTTTTATTAATAGACAGAAAAGAAGAGTTTTTTTTGGCTGACTAATTGACAGCGTTAAGCCAATCCTCTCCATCAACTTGCAGAGATTGTTTTCCGTTTCCAAATCAGTTGTACTATCTTATATGTAAAAGTCTAAAGCCTACAGTGTTATTTGCGATTTACTGAAAACGATTATTTTTTGTACTTAATATCTTGCATTCCTCAGTTTTCAGCAACATCTTGTATATGTGATTTTTGTTTGTTTTAAGTTTGATTTGAATATTCTACATTAGGAAATGAAATAACTATTAGTTCGGATTTCAGGAGTAAAACATTTTTTTTTAATACAAATATGCTGACTGTTTCCGACTAGTTTCTCGCTATTCCAATAAACTTTCCAAGTACGAAAAATATCTTCTATATTCTTATACAAAAAACTGCAACTGACAAAAAAGACCCAAACCAGCATTCATTATAGCCCAAATTCAGTCACCTCGACACTCGATGACGCAATAACACATAGACAAAAAGCTTCACCTGTTTAAGGATAAAACTATGCCTATAATTACATAGTTGATCCATGGGACCCCTTTCTTCCACAAGAGGATGGCAGAGACACTCTTAAAAAAAGCAAGTTCTTCCCTACATTAACCACGTAGCCAGAAAAAGGTTCTTTTCACGACAAGAACAGCTGTTCACGAACTACCTGATACAAGAGTATATATTGGGTCAGTAAAAATACCTATCAGTTTCTGCGAGGTTGAAGAACAACCTCATTGTTTGGGTTTTTTCTTCATTATCAGGAAGCAGATGAGCGTTCTGCATTATTCGTTCACGGATCCTCTTAGGCACCAGTAGCTGGCAATGGAAGGAACCATCTCGACGAATGGCATTACTGTATAACAAACCGCTTCGGAACTCGTATTTATTTCCACTTGCATTGGCTTGACAAGTTGTCTCCTGGTAAAAAAATGGAACAACTCAGGATCGCTTATTTGACTCCGTCGAAATGACAAAAGAGGTTTTTCGTGGCCAAAGGCTGAGCTAAATTCGACGGTAGGCTTCAATGACACTGGCGGATTGTTTATAATCATGAATAAAAAAAAAATTAAATATCCGTCCCAACAGCATTACTTAGAATAGCCTAGAAAGCACATCATCATTTGATTTCATGGATCCCGGTCGGCTATTAATGGTAAACTGAAATTCTTCTAGAGCCAATGACCGACCAGTCAAAAGAACGTTGCAGCTTTGAGCAACATTAAGCCACCTAAGAGGGTTGTGGTCTGTTTCTACGAAGAAATGTGTTCCTTCAGTTCCCCATTTGAGAGCAAGAACTTGAGCTTCCACGGATAAGTAACGGGTTTCGGCCGGGACCAGTTTCCTGCTACAGAATGCAATTGGGAGGTCTTAACCATTCCTTTGGGTGAAGACCACTCCGACGCCTTTGTCACAGCTTCCGTAAAATGAAATTCCTACTTAAATCCATCGTCGCCAAACAGGATCTTGGATGAGTCCTCGTTTCAGGTTCTCAAATGCACCGACTGTCCCGACTTGTTTGAAGAACCCTTCTTGAGAGTGAAGTGAGCGGCTCAGCAATTTTGGCAATATTTTTGGCAAAGTGTTGATAATATGCTGCCATTACAATAAAATAACGAATTTCCTTCTTGAACATAGGTAAGCTTGAACGGCCTGGACCTTGCTCTTCAATTGGACAATTTCCCTACCTCCGATTGATGACCCAGGTAAGGAACCTCGCTCTGAGCCATTTTAATTTTTCTCGGGTAGATTTTCAACCCTGCTTGTTATACGTACTCTAGCGTGTGTTTTTTCGCGTACTAAGTTCGCTACCCAAGGGTCACTAAAGAATACAATATAGTCCAAACAGATGAGAGTGAATGCCTTGCAGGGCTCTAGAAAGTTATCCATAAGGCGCTAGAAAGTCGCGGGAGCACCATGCAAGTCAAATGACATGACAAGAAATTGGCAGAGCCCAGAGGACGTCTGAAATACAATCTTTCCCTGGATATCTTTCTTCAGCTCGATTCACCAGTACCCTCTAACCAACTATAGGACACTAAATATTTTCTTGCTGACAACCATCTCCAGGAGCTCGTCCATAGGAGGTAGGGGATACACATCAAAACGAGATATTTTGTTAAGTCCACAAAAACAAAGATAGTGACGTAGCGATCTGTCCGATTTTTCTACCTTGATAACCAGGGAATCCCATGACTCGAAAAGGGTTCGATGATGCCCAAGTCGACCATGGGGTTGACTTCCTACTCAGTTGTGACCTGCTGGATTTCCAGGATATGAAATGGCCTCTGCCTCAGAGGACTAACCGGTATTAAACTGATGTTTCACGATCCTAGTTCATCCCGGTATTTCTGAGAAAATTTCTCAGAAATCCTCGAGTAGACTTAAAAGCTCTTCCTTTCTCTTTTCGCTCAGGTGAGTTACTGATTCTCCCAGACCAGAACAAANTCTCTTTTCGCTCAGGTGAGTTACTGATTCTCCCAGACCAGAACAAACTTTGCTGTCACCACTGTATGAGTATATGTTCATTTTGCTGTCAACGACTGTCATCGAAATTTCTGGCACTCTCCTCTTGAATCTCTGCAGAAGGTTGATGTGGAGTTCTTTGTACTTCTTCCTCGCTTCTGGCATCTCAATTTCGTAATTGAATCAGTAAATTTTCCGCAAGACTATAAAGAGGCCTTGCCACCCAATTTCCAACTTGTGCTCACCTTCTCGCTTAGGCACTGGTACTTCATCTCCCACCTGAAGTTCACGAGGCTTTTTGCGACGGTCATATAGCTTTTGTTGTTGACTCGCCACTTTTATCCAGCTTTGTTGAGCTTGCTTCATCATTTTTCAATGCGAGACTGTAGCTGCACCAGTTCAGCAGTTGATGGATTTTATCTTAGAGCTGTTGGTACTGTCTCCATCTATTCTTTGAGGATATCCAGTGGCGCTCTTGGTCAACAACCACACAGGAGTATGGAGGGGCTAAAACCCAGTGAAGACTGAACTGTTTCACGATACGCAATTACGTAAACAAAGCGTAGGGGATGTACCGGTCCCAGTTTTTTGGATGATCCATAATATATTTCTCAAGCAAGCAGAATAAAGTTCCATTGAGTCTTTCCATCAGCCCATTAATCTGCGGATGATGCGGAAAAATCTTTATTTCCTTTATACCAGGCATTTATAATCTTTGCTTAGGCTTTCTGAGATAAAAGTTTGATCCTTAGTCAGTCAAAATCTAAAAAGGAGCTCCAACTCGCCAAAAGAATTGTTCGAGGATCTGTACAATTTTTCTTGAATTGGTGTTCTGTAGAAGTAGGGCTACCAAATATCTGGTGGCACAGTCCGAAATTACCAACAGAAATTAATGACCATTCCGTGTGTTAACGGGCCAACAATGTCCATAGCCACGAGGTAGAAGGGCTCTTCCACAATGGGTAAGGAAATTAGGGGTACACTCTCCTTCGGTTTCTGCGTAGTGGTGAGCTGACATGACTCAAACCTTTTAATATATTTTATGACACTTTGTCTTACTCCTGGCCAGAAGAAATGATGCAAAATCTGATCACGAGTACACTGGTTACCGATATGTCCACCTAATGGGGAGTCGTGGTCCAGCTTCATGATGAAGGATCTGCAAGTATGTGGCATGACAAGCTGTAACATCTCTTCACCCACTAACGTAGTTCTCTTCATATACAGCAGACCATCAAGGATCTCATAGATTTCACATAGCGGGTAATGCGCGAAACAGCCTATCAAGCTTTTTTCATCCTTCTGTATTCGTTCGAGTTCATCCTCAGCCAGCTTGAGCTGCAATCCACAGAACAGGCTTGTAGAAATCATGCACTATGTGCCTCTTTTTCGACTCTTATTCCGTCTGTCTAGCCTTGCAGTGTTTCCAGGATCCACCTCTATTGTCCAAATGTCATTTTCTGGAATATCCATTCCCCATACTTTTGGAGAAGGTGAATCAGGAATGCTTGGCACTGGAGGTGAGTCAATCATCCTTGGTACGGATTCATCTTATTTAAGCTATTTAGGTGAGTAATTCTTTTTTCTTGTGTTGACAAGAACTGTGATATTAGGTTTTTTCGTTCCAAACTGCTGATTGCGAAGTGCATTGAAACGAGAAAATGATGTCCCCAGAATCATATACACACATAATTCGCTTGAGACAACAACAGGTAAGCAGTCACTGAAACCTCCCCGCTTCCTTTCTACCTGGATGTGAATGTTTTAACAGGATACGATTTGCAGTCCTCATGGAGGCAGGAAACTTTCATCTTCTTTGAAGAGTAGCTATCGTTCAGCATATACTGCTTATGCATGACACACAGGGTGGCACCACTGTCAACCAAGAAAGTTGCTGGCTCTTTTGCATCTTCCAATGGAAGAGTACTTCAAGCTAGAAGAGTTAGGTTCTTTGGCTATCGGCAGTCCTTAGTCCAAAGCCCTTTCTTCCCGCAGTTATAACAGCTTTGATAATTCTTCTGTGACTGGGAAAGGGAAGCGGCTGTATGCTGTGTATCTTTCTTCTCTGTCTTATGCTTATCTTGGGGATTTCAAGGTTCTCGAGATCTATTTTCTTTCCTTAGTAGATTATTCAAATCTTAATTTTTGTCTTTTCTGTCGAGGAAGAACGCACTTGCTAATCTGCATACTTCCTCCAAAGGTGGCTGGTTAAGTTCTTTGAGGTACATGCGTAGTCGGTTATTTTCTTATAGATGTCGAAGGATTATCATCTATTTTCTTTTTGAAGATCTCAGGATCTGTTTCAGTATTGTAATCCTGACATTTAAGCCATTTGATAGCTAGTTGCTCCAGCCTCCTTCCATAGACAATGAAAGGCTGATATGCCTCATTCTGTTCGGAGCAGAAACACACTCGGTAGGCTATATATGTGACCCTACAGTTATGAAGAACTACCCGTTTGCCTCATCATAGTTGCTTATGTGGTTTAGGGGGAGCATCGTAGTAGCTTCGGTGGCCTTTCCCTTTAACAAACAACGCAGCCTTGCTGCCGACGTAGATTTGTCACACTGGTTTTCGGTAGCTGCACACTCAAAGATTTTGAGGTATGTATCAATGTCTCTATCATTGCTGAACCTTGTTATTGCAATAGGTGACACCCCTACTGTTACGGCTGCAATCTCAATTGCAGCTTGACCTACAAGAACAGTGGGACTTAAGTGCGTGGCAATAGTAGTAAAACAGTCATTCATCCATGCTCTATGTAATGGTTCACCGTAGCAGGGCTAAAATTGTGTTTTCGTCCATAGTGATTTGTAATGACAAATTTGGTGTAGAACCAAAGCAAAAGTAATATAAAATTACAAAAAAAAAATCGGCTAGCACAAATACGAAAGGAATATAAAATTTCTAAAACATTTTGTGTAGAACCAATACCAAAGAAATATAAAATTACTTGAAAAATTGGTGTAGAAACCAATATGAGAGTAATATAAAATTACTGTAAAAGCTGGTATAGAATAAACACGAGAGTAATATAAGACTATTGCAAAATTTGGTGTTAACCGGAGCCCTCACTACACTGAATGGTGTCTTTTAGATCTGGGACTTGAAACCTCGGCCGATCAGACAGGACTAAAGCTTACCCACTTCAGTATAGGATGCAGAACAATGATACTAAGTCCAACCGATCCACACAAATTCCTCTTTACCACGGAACCACCAATAAGCTGCTCTAGAATACACGGAGTCTTTCTTCAAAACTGAGTTGCAACTACCACTTAAATTTAAGGCTGATTGAAATTTTCTCCGACCAATCAAAAATTAGTCATACGCCAACTTTAATCAAACTACTAACAAGATATCTTTATCTAAAAATTCCAATTTCATATGCTATCTCTTAAGTAAATTATTCTGTTAATCAATTAAATTTCAATAAAAAAAATAATTCACTATAAGTGTTTAAAATGACTTTGTATACAAAATAACTAGTTTTTCGCTTCCTTGACATTTTTACACGGCAAATTTCAATCTTGATCAAAATTTACCTCGTCACAATTTAAACGTGTTTCGACATCCCACTTCTGACACCAGTTGTTACTGACTAATTCTCCCGCTTTTCCAATGAAGTGTCTAAATACCAAAAATCCCTTCTTTATTCTTATGCACACAAATCGTAACTAGCAAAAATGCATCACACCAAAGTTCGTTACAGTCCAAATTCAGTCATAAGTAAAAGTTCAAACAGAGATAAAATCCTTTTAATAGTAGGATGCAAGTAAATTCTTTTCATTTAGTTCAATAGTTCTAGTTACAACAGTAGAAGTTGCAGCAGCACTTGCAGTCATACTAGCACCAACAGTGCTAGTATTAGAAGTCACAGTCTCAAGCAGTACAGTTACACTCACGAGATACTTCATTCGTAGTCGCAAGTTGTCGCACTTATAGTTACAAGTAGTCATAGTCGCATTTGCTAGTAGTCACAGTCACAAGTAACCACAGTAGACGTTGAGTTGAAGTCGTATTCGTAGCCGCAAATACTTTTAGTCACAGTCAGAATTGTAACAGTCGTAAGTAGTTACACTAACAAGAATTCACAGTCTTCAGTAGTCGCTGTCACAAGTAGTAGGCTAATAGTCGCAAGTAGTCACGGTTGCAAGTAGTCACAGTACTGGTTGCAAGAAGTCGTAGTCGCAGTCACAAGCGGTCACACTTTTAACTGATCGCAAGTAGTGATAGTCGCAGTTGCAGTCACAGTAGTAGTATCAATACTGGTCCTGAAAGTTTCTATTTATTATCTCTTAGCCACTTTTGATAAGATACGCCCTTTTGATAAATTGGATGCATACAGTGTCTTGTGATTTAATTAGCATACTATTCAATATTCTCCTAATTTTCACTTTAATACCTTTAGCCTTTTCAGACACACCCAGAATCAAACATTCTTCTTTTTTCTTGT
Organism: Artemia sp. Kazakhstan ARC1039; assembly: GCA_029168905.1. Classification (NCBI taxonomy): domain Eukaryota; kingdom Metazoa; phylum Arthropoda; class Branchiopoda; order Anostraca; family Artemiidae; genus Artemia; species Artemia sp. Kazakhstan ARC1039. The sequence continues at coordinate 56,210 of JAQQPU010002119.1, read as the reverse complement.
AATAAATCCTGCATGTAAATAATACAAAATAGTATAATTTATAATCCTTGTCCTAGGTTAGAAGGAAGCACGGGACCCCCGGAGATATAGCAATTGGATCCTATGATTATTACCCTTTTTGGTTACTAGGGATAAAAAATGTCCCTTTTTCCCAAAAAAAATTAACATATGTGTTAACAATTCGCAACTCTCCTAGTTTAAGACCCTTACCCCAGGGAATGGGGGGGGCTATGTCATGCTTATTATTTACCTCTTTACAGGTACTATCTAGTAGCATTTGATTGGCCCTCCTGCATTTCATTTTAATCCTAAATTTGTGCTAAAAGAGGTTATCTCTGGTTTTCAATGAGTAGAAGGGCTTCTTTACAAACGAAACTAACAAGATTACTAACAAACGAGATCAGAGGCCTGCAATCCGTAGACCAACTAGATCACGTGCCTCTTTCTAGGCCAATCCCTGGTTAGAAATACTGGGCTAACAAGATTACATCACCAGACTCCCAGGAAATTTCGGCAATGAATTTATGTAACATTTATATCACAATTCCACCTTGAGGTTAAACTCTGTGGCTTTTATAATAGACATATACACAATATGGGATGTGGGCCATATAAAATATTGTTTTTGGCAATGGAGTATGCTAAAAAGTTGAAAGTAATAGAGCCATTGGTGTTAAGATGACATTGTGCATTAACCTAGCTTTACTTCCCGACTGTGTTCTGTATATTACATAAGTATCATTTAAGCAGTGTTGTCAATATAAAAAGTTGATATTAATAAAGATGTAGATGCCAAGAAAATAGTTTTAATAAGGAAATTCAGAACAATCCTTAGAAATCCTTAGAAATCAACTAGTGAGACAATTATGAGTATGAACCGTCAAGGACTGCAACCACCAACGACCTCAACCACCAAGATCCTCTCTCCCCAACGTCCAAGGCCCCTCCCCCCACTCCAACTTTTTGGGCCCAATCCTCCTTTTTTATAATTTTTTGGAGTTTATTTTTTGAACTTTTTTTTAACATGATAATTTTATTTCAACTTTAAGAAAAAGTTATCAGAACGCCATATCTGGCCCCATCTTTGACAGGGCTAGAAATCCGACCGACAGTGACAACATCAGAGATTCTGGGAATTTCAGCATTGGATTTATGTAACAGAATGGTTCACTTAGCGCGCTAAGTGAACTTAAATAAGGCTAACTTTGTGCATGTCTCTCTCCCTATGGCCGTTTGTCTGGGCGAGTGTGCAGCAATCTATAACTAAAGGTGTAAAGTGTCATCAATAACTATAGGTGTAAAGATGGCAGCAGTTAAGGTAGTGAAAAGGTGTCGTCTCTCACTATGCCCCTTGTGTTTGAGAAGTTCATTTCGAAATCTTTTATAAAGCTAACTTTGTGCATGTCTCTCTCACTATACCCGTGTGTCTGAGCGAGTGTGCAGGCATTCATAACTAAAGGTGTAAAGTTTCATCTATGACTATAGGTGTAAAGATGGCAGCAGTTGAGGTAGTGAAAAGGTGTCGTCTCTCACTAAGCCCCTTGTGTTTGAGAAGTTCATTTCGAAATTATTTCATATTAAATTTTTCATAAAACGTACTTTTGTTGACGACAGGTGACTTAGTAGTGCAGCAAGTTGTTAGTACTAGTAGTATTATTGTGTTTTTGCAAGTCTTTCATACTAAAGCTTAAACATTTTCAAATATTTTCTTGATAAAACGTGTCTGTATTGACCTCACATGGCCTTATTATACAGTGAGTTGTTAGTAGTAGTTCTATTTTCATGTTTTTTTTTTCATGCCATTTGTACTATACCATAAACATTTTCAGAGTTTTTCTTGATAAAACTTATCTGTATTGACCTCATGTGGCTTTATGTTACAGCGAGTTGTTAGTAGTAGTTCTCTCTGTTTGGATTTGATGTGTAATCACACAGTTTGTGGTTATCTGTATTGACCTCTTGTGGCTTTAAGTTACAGTGAGTTGTTAGTAGTAGTTCTCTCTGTTTGGATTTGATGTGTAATCACACAGTTTGTGGTTACGAAGTGGGAGTAAGTAAAAGCATTTTTACAGTGTTGCTTTATTTAAATGTTGTAGCAGGGGTGTTTGCAGATGAATCGTGTTTGTAGCTATGCTTAGATATAATTACTATTTGAATAAAATCAGAATAGAAAGAAAGATAAAAATAGGCTCAAAATCCATCATGTAAACGAGAATATTCAAATAAAGAAGACGTGTCATTACCCCAAATTTACATGAGGCGAAAAATAATTCTTTTTAGGCATTATTTATAAGCCTAAACTCATTAAATCACTAAATACAGTTACTAAATTTATCTGACATTTTCCTTGTCCCCCTAGTATTTTCATATTTTTTGCAATCCATTTGTACTATACCTTAAATATTGTTATTTATTTACATGCTTAAATGCAATTAATCAGGATTTTAAGGGGCTGTTACCTCAAATTATATCTCGGGTAGGGCCCGGGTATGATTTGGAGGTCATCCAGAAGTTTTGTAAAAATAGAGAACATTTATATTTATTTTAAGTTTTAAACTTGTTCCTTACTTTAGCTCAAAAACCTTTCTATTCGTTTAATTACATTTCATAAAACTGTAAAGTCTTAAGAATCCATTACTTTTGGTAACGTAAAAAAATTATCTCTGTTTGGATTTTGATGCGTAATCAAACAGTTAGTGGTTACAAAGTGGAAGTAGGTAAAAGCATTTTTATATTGTTGCTTTATTTAAATGTTGTAGCAGGGGTGTTCGAAGATGAATCGTGTTTGTAACTGTGCTTAGCTATCATTACTATTTGAATAAAAATCAGAGTTGAAAAAAAGATAAAAATAGGCTCAAGTTCAATCATATAAACGAGAATATTCTCATTAAATCACTAAATACAGTTACTAAATTTTTCTGACATTTCCCCCCCCCCTATTTTATATTTTTTTTGCAATGATGTTCTGATAACTTTTTTCTGACACAATTTTAATTCTTAATGGAGCCTCTATATTGAAAATTGGGGGTGTTCTCAAAAAAAGTTGGAGGAAGGGGCCCCTAGGAGGTTGGGGAGAGGAGACCCTTGGAGGTTTAGGTCATTGATCCAGGCGGTCCTTGATGGTTCATATTCATAATCGTCTCACTAGTTGATTTCTTACGACTTCTGAGGATTGTTCTGAATTTCCTTATTAAAATTCTTTTCTTGGCATCTACATCTTTATTAGTATCAACTTTTTAGTATACTAGAATGCTATCGCATATTCTATATTGCCAACACTGCTCGATGGTACTTTTTTATTATACAGAACACAGTCGAGAAGTAAAGCTAGGCCAAGTCAAAAGGTCATCTTGATAGTGATGAGTCTATTATTTTCAACTATGTTCCCATGGACAAATTATGGCATAACAGATAAATCATACAGTATTTGATTTCGACAACATCCTGTTGCATAAATCCAATGCTGAAATTCCCAGAAAGTCTGATGTTGTCACCGTCGGTCAGATTTCTAGCTCTGTCAAATATGAAGCCAGATATGGCATTCTGATAATCTTTTTTCGTAAAGTTGAAATAAAATTATCCTGTTAAAAAATAAAGAATAAAAAAAAGTTAAAAAAATATATTCCAAGAAAGTATAAAAAAACAGGGTATTGGGCCCAATAAGTTGAGGTGGGGGGCCTTGGAGGTTAGGGAGAGAGTACCTTGGTGGTTGCGGTCCTTGGTGGTTGCAGCCCCATATGGTTCATACCCATAATTGTCTCACTAGCTGATTTCTAAGGATTTCTAAGGATTGTTCCGAATTTCTTTATTAAAATTCTTTTCTTGGCATCTACATCTTTATTAGTATCAACTATTTGTATTAACAACACTACACTAAAATAATACTTCTGTAATATACAGAACACAGTCGGAAAGCAAAGCTATGTTAATTCACAATGTCATCTTGACACCAATGGCTCTATTACTTTCAACTCTTTAGCATACTCCATTGCAAAAAAACAATATTTCATATTACCCACATCCCATATTGTGTACATGTCTATTATAGCAACCACAGAGTTTCACCTCAAGGTGGAATTGTGATATAACAGTCACGTAAATTCATTGCTGAAATTTCCTGGGAGTCTGGTGATGTAATCTTGTTAGCCCAGTATTTCTAACCGGTGATTGGCCTTGAAAGAGGCACCTGATCTTGTTAGTCCACGGATTGTAGGCCTCTGATTGGCTGTAATCTTGTTAGTTTCGTATGTAAAGAAGCCCTTCTACTTAAATGCTTATTTTAAACTTAAATTATTGTAAGGGAAACACAGTTCAGTGCCACAGAAGTGTTGGAAACCTGAAAGTATTTTTTCATTCCACAGTTCTTCTCTGAACCTTTCCCTCTTTCATGGCCTTACAGCAATTTTGTTAAATTTGATCTTTCCAACATTGTTTAGGTAGGTGAGAGTTTCTTTTTAAAAGTTTCTATAGATTTTTGTGTGAAAGAAAACAAAGAAAACATTGCTAACGGCAAAAATTTAATTCACATAATCAAATAAACACAATCACACAAATAGGTGAGTCAGCGGTGAATCGTATAGATTGTTGAGATATTGGTAACAATTCCTCTGTATTTTTTGACGCTCGGTGATAGGCAATATTTCCCACAAGTGCAATATATATCAGATTATGGGAGAGTTGACGGTATTGAAACGTTTCAAAATGATAAAACGATTGAATGACCTCTTGTATTTGACAGTTTTTCCACAAGCCGGTCGAATAGATCTACAGATTGAATAGATCAACAGGCCTTTAGTGGATGTTATCGTCTGGCCAAAAGTGATACCAAGGTATTTCAGAGACTAGGACTGCTGGATTCTAGTACAATCGATGACGAGATTAGCATTAGCCTGATTAGCAATGTTAAAATAATAAATTCCGTTTTCAAATATTGACCTGTAGGAGGAAGGTAAAGAGGTGAAGATTCTCTTGTAAGCCCCTTAGCATGGTACTTAGGAGCAACAAATCGTCTGTATATGAAGTAAAACTGAAATCCACACCCTCTATAAAGAATGTCCCTTGAATGAGTCTAGTTACGGAATAAATTGCAAAATTGAATATGATGGGACTAAGATTAGACACTTATCGAGCTCCATTAGAAAGCTCAATGCACTGGGAAAGCTTTTGCCTACGGTGTCTACTGATTTTTTTCCCATCCCAAAACGAGATGGGTGTGCGTGCGGGAGTACCAATCATGGAGAGCTAGGACAATTTTGGGATCTACACTTGAATCTAAAAGGCAGGCAAAGTGCTTGTGGACATATCTTCATCTTTGTTATAGGAGAATAAAGATAAAGATACATATTTTCATACAAGTCTAACCCTCGGGGTTGGGAATAAGCACATGGCCACATTTATTTTGCTTTTTATCATAAAATTTTTGTTTTCGCTTTAAAATTACAATGTTTTAAATTTTGTTACATATATTATTTCCTATTTACAGGCACTATCTGGCAACATTATGACTGGCTCACCTATATCTGATTTGAATCCAATATTGATGGCAGGAAGAGCCCAACTCCTTCTTTTAAGTGTGCATGGTCAACGATGGGTTCCGATGGATGATAAGTTTTTTACAGGATATAGAAAAAATATTGTCAATTCCAACGAGATCATTTGTCAAATTTTTATTCCTTTTAATACAGAAGTAAGCAACATTTTTACAATGACCATAGATGTTCCTTGAATATAGTACAATAAAAAGTCGAAAATCACTTCTAATGTTTCCCACTTTCCTGTTTCCTTTATATGTCTGTCGTCGGTTCACCACTTAAAGAGACAAAGTTTAAGGAGTTCTACTGGGTGTGTACATCTAGCAATTTAAATATAACGTGAAAACATAAAACTTATCAATTAGAAATTATTTTTTTTAAGTAATCCAAAATTACTTAAAGACTAGAAAATCTGACGTGAGTTGAACTTCTGGCAACAAACACAAACATACTAAATACAGCTATTTTTAGCAGAATGGAAAAGGATATATAAATCAGTAATTCATTTCAGTAGAAATACAAAAATAAAACAAAGTTAAAATATTTTTTAAGTTTAAAATTTATTTGGTCCAATGCTCGATTTAGTTTAAGTTTAGTTTTAGTTTTAGTTAGGTTTGAAAAAATTCGGTTCATTTTTGAAGTATTGATAAACAAAATATATAAAAAAATGTGTAGGAATGGGAATGGGAGGGGAGGCTTTAGTTCTCATCATATTTGTCATAATTTATGTTACTGTTGTTTTTTCATATCGCTCTTCACTTTCATTTGATAAGTTTTGTCTTTTATTTAAATGTATTTGTTTTTTTATATTTTATTCAGGTTTATTCTAAATTGGGAGGATGTTGTCCTCTACCGCCGCTCTATTATAGCCCTTTTTGTGCCACAATTATTGATTTATTCCACAAAAATCGACTAATTGTCACTTTGCACGTTGCTTGAATCAGTCTTCATTGACTTCTCAGGATAAACGTCGAAATGTGCAGTCTCTTACACAATAGCTTGAAAATTCTTCTTTAGAGATTCTGAGACATGTTCAATTTTAAAATGCGATTTAATCGTGATTACGTTCTCTTCTTTGGGTGTGTTCCCTTTGTCTAAAACTGTTCATACTTGTATTTTTTCTGAGTGTTGAATTTCTGAATTTTTCTGAACACTTCTGAATTTTGAATTCTTGTAACAAATATGAAAAGCAAATTTTTTTTAAAGTATAATTGGTTACAGGAGTTCTGTTTCGTAGAAGTTCCATTTCTACTAATAAAGGCCGAAGGAAAAGGGTTATTTTAGAACTAAAAAAAGATTCCATGTCTAGTCTGTTCGATTATATCAAAATTCATTCCATAAAATTTGTTTTGTTAATAAGCACTACTACTGCTACTGCTAAAAACTCCCAGCAGTACCTACCCACCTGATGCCACCGCAGCTGGGCAGGCTCCCCTTCCACTCTTATTTATTCAAAGTTTCATGTTCCCCGCCACCGTAATATATTCCAAGTTGCCCCTTTTTAAGCCGTATCAAAAAGTTCTAATCCTTTAAATATTTCCTTACCGCTTCTTCCTACCCCATTTGGGTACAACCTGCTTTTTCTTTGGATTTATACAAACGGCCGAAACCACTTCTATCTGCCCCATTTGAGCATGACCTGCTTTTTCCTTGGCCCTATACAAATGGCCGAAAAGAAACTGAGTCTGGTAGTTGCCTTAAGCAGACTTTGGGTAACTTGCAGTACTTAATTCTCTACCTTAACGCATTGATTTGAATCTATAAAATTATTTACCAGAAGCTCTTAAGGGAACAATCAATTAATTTGGTGGCGTAATTGACTGAGGCGATTTAGTTCTTTCGTACTCAAAACTCTGTGACAATTTGATTTTATTGTTAAATTTGATAATAGTAAAAAAGAGGAAAAAACATTGAATTCCGTGTTATCAAATATATATTTTCCAATGGTTCTCGTCAGAATTGATTTGTGTGGTGGTGTGTACTGCAGTTCCAAGGAGTTTGTCTCTACTTCCCAGATGTTGTCACTGAGAAAAAGAGTTTATTGTAAAGTTTAGGACTAGTGAATATCTCTAATAGAATAAAATATACTTGGATAACTAGTTAAGGGCTTAAGTCTGTGGTATTGGGATCCTTTAATCCAAATTATCAAGTAAAGTAAATTCTGCTAATTAGGTCAGGAATGGAGGGACAACTATTCTAGGTTTTATTTGACCAGTCAAAAGTATTTCAAATAGAATGCGAAAAGGTAAATTAAAGGTTTCCAAAGTGAGCTGCAAACTCAGAATAACCACAAATGATTAGACACAAATTTATCAGTTCAACTCGAAACAAGGTATTTATCAATTATTTCCCTTAGAAAATATAATTGATCCTTGGACCTAATATAACTTTACCTTTAACATGGAACACCCTTGACTGAATGTCCCTGCACTGTGGAAAGAGTTTTAAATTCTTAGCTCAACTAATAATACTTCCATTTTCCCTAGCCCCTCTGTATAGACATCACGGCTACCTAGCTAGTCATCAGAGAAAGGATTGTGTAGATAAAAGAACGACTTGTAAAAGGAGTAGATCTTTCCTAAGAATCCAAATTCCATCGCATAGACACCAGAGTGAATTAATAAAGTAATAAACCAGAGTCCAGGGGAATTTCAATTTATATGTGTAAGACTTATTATAAATACTGGGCCTAAGTTCCAAGAGACACTATGTTGAGGAGGGGGGCGGGTAAAATTCTATTAGCTTTCTGTTCCTTTTTGTGAGTTACCCGGTACGCTAGCAGCTGGTTGTTCTAAGTTAATATAAAAAATTTACGCTTCTGTGAAGGAACTCACTCGAGTTTAAGAAAGGGACGAATCTTACGATTAATTCATTTTAGATTAAGTTATCTTTCAATAATGCTATAGTCTTCAACTTAACTAATTAAAAGATATAGAAGAAAATTAGAAAACCTGAAATTAATCAAAGTAAAATCTAACAAGGACCTTGTGTTATTTAAACAGTAATCACAGCTTTCAGCTGTGATCAGGATAGACTTTAATGAAATACCTTAATCAAACAGAATAAATCCAAAAGCTACTTTTAATTATCCGAGAGACTCAATGCTCTAATAAATATCAGAATAAATCCAAAAGTTACTTTAAATTATCCGAGAGACTCAATGCTCTAATAAATTAAATGAGTAAGTCCCCGAAAAAGGGAAGATACAGCTCTGACTAAAGTTAGGGCCAAATAGGGAACTCAAAGAATTTGATTGAGAACTTAGTTCAACACAGAAATAGGATATCTCGGTTTAAACAAAGGGACGAAAAAGTTACATATTATTATTTCAAGTTTACATTTAAAGAAACTGAGACAAGGCGGGTAGTTGCCATAATTAGCTAAAGGAAGGTTACTTACCAAAGTTACTCTCCTTTCTAATCTGATCTCCTTACAATACAACCCCAATCTCCTCTCGATATCTGTGTTTTATTTGTTTATCATTTAATTGCGATTGGTATAAAGATCGGTTTTGTCCCGTCTTTACTTATCTTGCTAGCGTAGAGGAAACCAGACGTCAGTGCCGTTAGTCGTCTTCAGAGTGGCCTGTTTTGGGTGAGGGTAAGAGCTTCCCTGGGGTCAATGCCCCTCGCTGTGAGTCGATCACGGATGATATCCGAACATCTCATACGTAGTCTACCTCTGGGACGTTTCCATTGGTTTACAGTTGGATCGAAGTCAAATATAAGTCGGGCAGGTGTTTCAGTTTTGTCCCGTCCCGTCTAGAAATTTTAGTCAATCTCTAGCCTCTTATAAATAAGTAGTTTTTTTCTTCAATAGTTGCTATTTTCTGAAACAAGGAGATGTTAAAATATTTTACGATTTGACAATTCAATATGGTCGATATAAAAAGCAAAGCTAATGTCCAGCTAGGCTAAATTGAAATAGCCGGTCTATATCTGATTTACTGGGCAAAAGGGAATTTACCCAACATTTAGTTACGAAAAAGAAGTAAATTTATTAAGCATAATATTAAGGCATTTTTACAGTAATCTGTCATCTTTCACTATCAAAACATGTCCTAGCTATTTCAAACTTTCTTTTATTGTAGCCCTAGAATGTGGGACAGAAAAAATTATCTCTGATAATCTGTCATCTTTCATTACCAAAACATATCCTGGCCATTTCAAACTTTCTCTTATTATAACCATAGAATGCGGGACATAACAATATTTTTTGGAGAGTTTGTTGTTTGAAATACGGTCAGTCAAACGGGTGCCTGAAACTATCCGAAGTAATTCCTCTGAAAAACATCTACCAAATCAGTAATAAATAAGACATTGTAATTTAATATTTTTATATCTTATATAATAATTATATGTGTGAAAAGGCAATATGTTTCAAAACATGAAACTATAATGAAGATATTTGATACAGAAACATACATGAGCCTAAGAAAATAGTATGGTCTGTAAACTGTAATATTAAAAGATGTGCAAGCATCGAAATAAAACCCAACATCTCAATGTCCTGTCTTCTAGTTCCAAGGTTTCAGGCCTTTTCCTTTCACAAAATGCCTTAATGTGAAGTAGTGATTGTTGATTCTCTGCTAATTGGCAATTTTTCTTCATTAGAACGTAAATCTTAAGACAGCGTACATTTTCACTTAAAGGCTGATTTATTTTTCCTGAGTAGATTAGGTAGGACAACCTTTGACTTCCAAGTTAAAAATAGAAATATCAATACACATTTCTATTAAAACACATTCAGTGGAATCCAATCCCTTCACATAATGAAAATACTCCTTGGCTCCTGCCCTTGATGCTAACATGCCCCATAATTGTTTACATGTTTATATATCTAACTATCCCAAATTCAAAGTTTTATCTCAGACCTACAATGGCAACGGACCTAATTTGTTCGTTTTTGCCTTAACAGAGGATTTATTCAGCAATAACTAGTTATCTAGATCTCAAATACTTTAGTGATACCATTAGTTTAATCCCCGCCCCGAAGGACATAGGATTACGAGGCCAGTTGGCCATATGCTAGGCTAGGGTGGCTCATACTTAGTCGTGCATAGTGGATGGTACCTATAAAGACTTACTCGATGCGTAGTTTTTTGTTTTTTTTTTGGAAATAATACAGTTTGTTGGATAATATATAGCCTTCACTTCAAATCAACCTCAGTACTTGCTCTTCTTAGATTTTTTCTGTTTATGTTGTATATATTATTTAAACTAAAGGGTTATATATTTCTAGACAGAATATATATTTGCGTTCAAACAGTCTAAGCGCCGGGAGGATGATATTGCCATTGTGAATTCTGGGATGCGTGTAAACCTCTCAGTAACCGACAATCAGGCTCATATCCGAGACGCTTCCTTTGTATTTGGTGGAATGGCTCCAACAACAGTTTTTGCAAAGAAATCTGCTCAAATGATAATTGGCAAGTAGGTACAAGTTATAAAATTTTAAATGTGTTTTTTTAATCTCAATAGTCTATTGTTGTTTTACATATTTATAACATTGGTAAATTAATTTCACTGCAAAATTACTGTAAATTCTGTAGACCAGACACAGCATTAAAAAGAAAACTGATTGTGCTCTTTTAAGCCTAGACTAAATAATTTAATAGTTTTTAATCAGACACCATCTATTGGGGAGAATGTCAAATTTACGAAAATATGAAAAGGCTGAATGATAATCAAGAGCGTATAGGTTACTTTTAAGGGTTGAAACTATCGCTAGCGTCGATAAAAAATCACTAATGAGGTCTAACGTTTGGCATTCCTTGATAATATTTCAAGCTTTGTAATTGTGTTTTTTTTTTTTATTCGGTGACTGAGATCACATTCTAATTTTACCAATTAAACTAGTTATACTAATTTTGACTTATTATTACATTGAATAATTACCAAGAAACGACAAACGTCAAATAACGTTGTTAATTTTTTGCTGTTAATACTAGTACCAGTTCTCACTTTTTTAAGTAGGTTTTAGTCTTTGCGTCAATCGACCATGGTTTTCCATCTTATTGCGCCTTAGCCTTCTTAAGAAAAATCCCCGAAGAAAATATATAAATTCCTGAAAATAATAGAAAATACTTAGAATTAAACTTAATTGCAAAACGTAAAAGTGAATATGTTCAAGAAACTACAATCTTGATTTAGCCATTTCGAGTAACATGCCATCTAGTGAGTACAAGTTTCTATTTGACAAAATCTTAGAACCCTGGAGGCTGACCATTTCGATCATAAAATCTTACAAACCACCTACTTTTTATATCATAAGCCAACTAATATACGCATAAACAAACTCTTTACTGCTTTAAATTTATAAACATGAGGACTTACAGAGTATTTTTTTTAATATTCGACTCCGAGTTTATAAAACTTCCTAAAAGATAGCGGTAATTGCTGAAGTATCACTGAAATTTTCATGACCCTTAAACAGAACAAAGAACATAAAATTACAATTTAGCCATTTCAAAGCAGGTACTATTTAGAAACAATAAATTTCTTCTTTATTATTTTTCCGTCGACAAGACCCATGATTGGGCTAAATTAAACGCAATTGGTCTAGAAAACCCTAAGAAATGAAACCCAAAAAGTAGCCTGAAGGATCTTTGTAAATAGCTAATACCCAATTCGTAATGAGACTTTACTACTACCAAGACTTAGCTAACACCAATTTGAGCCAATCAGATCTTTCACGGTATTTACTGGCTGCTTGAAAAATTCTGTGAACAAATTCTGATTGGCTTAAATTAGCCCTAGCGTTGTTTTGTTATTAGTGAAATCTTATTATGAATTGGGCATAAATAAAGCGCATACAATTTTGATGTCTCTATGACGTGCATGTAGCTTATTTGCTACGAGCTCCTTAAAAATTAGTTTACAGGCTACCATATTGAAAGAAACCGAGAGGTAAGAGGCGAGGAAGAGTAAGAATTTTTTTTACAAAATTTACATTATAAAAAAAGGCAAATGTGGAATTAGACCATTTTGGTGTAAGTAAAGGCTTCAATCAAAACAATATCCTACGTGAATGATCTGTATAGACAGGTAGTGGGTCTCATTGGATACATCTTATTTTGAATGTAGTAGATTGAGTATCAGTAAATGTTCCTAGCCTTAAGTTCACATTTTTTAATTTAAGATTCATTGAACATCAAAAAAAAATAAAAAGTAAAAAAATACACGACCTAGCTTAAGGCTTTCTGAACGTTTCACTGTACTCTCTGATGTATTTAAAGGTTGATTTGAGATCCGTTAGAGGTATTTTTAACTTTCTTTTTCAGAGAATGGAATGCTACTATAGTCGATGTGGTGTTAAAGACTTTACTTGAGGACCTCCCACTATCACCCTCAGCACCAGGAGGCATGACTGCCTACCGTCAATCCTTGACATTAAGGTAATTTTGTTTTAATTCGAAATGCGAGTCAGAAATTGTTTAGTACAAAGATGATATTGAAATTTTGAATTTTTCTAGGAATTTGGACACATTATGTTGCATCTTTCAGTAAATATTTTTGCAAGCATTTAATAAGGTTTGTATTGTCTATATTTTATAGACCTTTAAATGGTTTAACTATGTTCAACACACTTGGGAGGTTTTTTAACTGCCCATCCAATTTTTGACTGAGATATTAACTATTTCAGGAGGGATGGCTCCATCCAGCATGATACATAATTTGGATATTTTTTTTTATTCAACCAACCATATTACTTGGCAGTCTGTGACACCCTCAAGAAACCAATGGAATTCCTATTAACTCGTATTTTAATTGCAGATTTATTTTGTGATCTAATTTCTGTTCAACAGTTTTGAAGTTCACACTCTCTTTATCAATTCAACCTTTTATGAATGATTAATTAAAAAAAAACTTTCCGAAAAATAAGTTTTTGAAAGAAAAGTAAAGGCCATTTTAAGCTTAAGCTCAGGAGATACAAATACCTGTCAAAATTCAAACTCAAAACCACCAGAAATTACTATTAAAGAATAAATGAAACCCAAAACGAACAGAAATGAAATAAACAATCATAGCAAAAACATACAAAAAGTAATAATATAAATGAATAAATAGATCTTAAAGCGAGAAATGCTTCGATTGAATATGAAAATCAAGCTGTAAACGAAAACAAATATTTTGCTATTAAAGTATGAATGAAACTTAAAACGAACAGAAATTAAATAAACAATCAATGCGAACAAACATACAATATAAATTAATGTAAATGAATAAATAAATCTTAAAACGAGTGAAACTTAAATTGAATATGCAAATCAAGTTTGAATCGAATAAAAATAACTACAAACAATAGTTTGGGTATCGTCTCACTGCAGAAGCCTAAAACCTTCTGCGTCATTGGCGCTTTACTGAAAACAATTCTCTGGAATATTTTCACTTTTGTAACTTTAAGAAATCAAAAATTAATTAAGATTTTAGAGAATAATATCAGCATATGTATATTAAATTGACAATGCACATTTTTTTCAGTAAACTCATTTGAATTTTTTTCAGTAAAGTACAAATTATATTCTGGCTTTTAGTAAGCATAGGGGTTTTGAGCCCTACTCACATTAATTTATGCTGGTTTTTAGTTTGACTCTAAAATTTATTTTAATTTTTGTTCGTTTTGGGTTTCATCTATTTATTGATACTGATTTGGGGTAGTTGTATGATTGGTAGATTATATGATAGTCCGGACGCCAGGTGTTGAAAATGTGAACCATACCACGGCGGAATGGGGCTGCTACGAGAATTAGCCTACCCTCCACCCCCTAAATTGACCGCGCGGATTGAAAAATACCAATGGCACTTGCTTACGAGTGGCGGAACACTCCAAAACTTGACATTTTATTATATTTTGGTGTTTCAGGCAAGAAAATTCATGTTCCAGAAAGGTTGAGGTGCAGTTTTCCACTCAAATAGAAATGCCTAGAAGCCATAGAATGTTTTCATAACAAACTAACACGATTAGTGACAAAAAATGGCAGAGATAAAAAAAATGACAAAACTATATGAGTTTTGAACAGTCTTGGAAAGTATAAACAAAGTCAAATTGAATATTAGATATATAATGATATTAATTGTTGAAAGATCCATCAGTTCAAGATTTTTTTTTCACTGTAATTTTTATTTTCATTTTCAATGCTGTAAGAACTGGAAAATAATAAATCTTTAATATACGAGTAATTCGTTTTCAGTGAAGCAGCAATGACGCAGAAGGCTTTAGGTTTTTACAGTTAATGAAGGGGGAAGTACCCAAATTTTGCTTGTAGTGAAACTGTATTTGCCTTGACAAATCTTGAAAAGAAATAATAAATTAAACTGAATATTTCATGCATAATGATATTAATTGCTAAAAGCTCATCAGTTCAAAATTTTACTGTAATTTTAATATTTATTTTCAATATTAAGTACAAAAGAAAACATTTGTAATATAATTCGTTTTCAGTAAAGCGCCAATGACGCAGTAGGTTTTAGGCTTCTGCAGTGAGACGATACCCAAACTCTTGTTTATAGTTATTTTTATTCGATTCAAACTTGAGTTGCATATTCAATTTAAGTTTCACTCGTTTTAAGATTTATTTATTCATTTACATTAATATATATTGTATGTTTGTTCACATTGATTGTTTATTTAATTTCTGTTCGTTTCAAGTTTCATTTATACTTTAATAGCAGAATATTTGTTTTCGTTTTAAGCTTGATTTTCATATTTAATCTAAGCATTACTCGCTTTAAGATCTATTTATTCATTTATATTATTACTTGTTGTATGTTTTTTGCTATGATTGTTTATTTAATTTCTGTTCGTTTTGGCTTTCATTTATTCTTTAGTAACAATTTCTGGTGGTTTTGAGTTTGAATTTTAACAGGTATTTGTATCTCCTGAGCTTAAGTTTAAAATGGCCTTTACTTTTCTTTGAAAAACTTATTTTTCGGAAAGTTTTTTTTTAATTAATTTTTGTTCGTTTTTGATTGCAAAAAGTTTCAAGTTTTTATGGCATTGGGGGGGGGGGGAGGGTTCTTACTGTCCGATTATTCTTGACTTTAAAAACGGATCTAGAACTTTCAATTTAAATGGATTTTTTCAAAGTCTATACGATTACCTCTTTGATAAAAACCTTATATATGAACAATAGACAGCTTGCATAACTTGTGGACAGCGATTGACAACAATGATAGGATTGAAAAAATAGCTCCAATAAGGAGGTTTAGACCATTTCACTTGCTGACACAAAGGGATCACGACTGTTTTGAATTAACCTTAATAGGAATTTGTGTGCCAAAACAATTTTGCATCTATCACAGAGTATGTATTTTAACCTTATAATTGGATAATTATAATAGATTTCCTATGTGTTCTTCCCATACAAAACCCCTTCCCATAAGTTATAAACCCCTCATAATAAATTATGCCCCAGGGCATAACTTAAAACGCCTACCCCTGGGCCCTGGTGGACTGTTTCGACACCGGAGTGTTTTGTTATCAGAACTTTGAACTATTTTAACAAAATGACTATCTCAAAATTTTTATCTGATGCATTTAGGGCGTGGAGGAGGTAGAGGGGCTAGTTGCCCTTAAATCTCTTTTGACTCTTAAAAAGTGAACAAGAAATTTCAATTTTCAATCAAATGAGACCTCTCTAAAGTTTATACGAGTATCCCTTCCATAAGAAATAAGATGAAGGATTCAGAGAATCCATAAATTATAACCCTTGCCCTGAGGGCTTTGGGGTAGTTGTAATCCTCAAAGACCTAATTTTCAGAACTTAAAACTACATTTAATAAAATGGTTGTCTTGAAATTTTGATTGGATGTGTTTGGGGAAAAGGTGGGCGTGAGAGAGGGGTTAGTTGCCCTCAAATTGCTTTCGACTATTACAAAGGGCACTAGACTTCGGAATTTCCAATCGAATGAGCCTTTTTTGAAGTTTCTACGACACCGCCTTCAATAAAAACCTTATATGCCCCCAGGGCATAACTTAAACCCTTGCCCTGAGGGTTGTGGGGGATTGTCCTCCTCAAAAATATATTTTCTATCTGGAAATCAACTACGCTGGACAAAATGGCTATTGAAAAATTTTGATTGGATGTGTTTGGGGAAATGATGGGCGTGCAGGGGGATGGGGGCTAGTTACACTCCAATCACTTTTGACTATTTAAAAGGGCACTAGCTCATTAATTTCAAATCAAAATGATCCTGTTTTGAAGTTTCTACGACAACGCCTTCTATAAAAACCTTACATGCCCCCAGGACATAACTTAAAACCCTTGCCCAGAAGGTTGTAGGGGAGTATCCTCCTAAAAAATATATTTTCTATCTGGAAATCAACTACGCTGAACAAAATGGCTATCTCAAAATTTTTATTGGATGTGTTTGGGGGAATGATGGGTGTGGGGGGGGCTAGTTGCACTCCAATCATTTTCGATTATTAAAAAGGGCACTAGCCCTTTAATTTCCAATTGAACGAGCCTGTTTTGAAGTTTATACGACGACGCCTTCTATAAAAACCTTATATGCCCCCAGGGCATAACTTAAAACTCTTGCCTTGAGGGTTGTGGGGGAGTTTCCTCCTCAAAAACATATTTTCTATCTGGAAATCAACTACACTGAACAAAATGGCTATCTCAAAAGTTTGATTGGATGTGTTTGGGGAAATGATGGGCGTGGGAAGGGGAGCTAGTTGCCCTCCAATCACTTTCGACTATTAAAAAGGGCAATAGCCCTTTAATTTCCAATCGAATGAGCCTGTTTTGAAGTTTCTACGACAACACCTTCTATAAAAACCTTATATGCCCCCAGGACATAACTTAAAACCCTTGCCCTGAGGGTTGTGGGGGAGTGTCCTCCTCAAAAATATATTTTCAATCTGGAAATCAACTATGCTGAACAAAAATGGCTATCTCAAAATTTTGATTGGATGTGTTTGGGGGAATGATGGCCGTAAGGGGGGGGGGG
>JAQQPU010002119.1:0-26577 GCA_029168905.1 Artemia sp. Kazakhstan ARC1039 | reverse complement strand
CGTTGAGGAGGGGATAGCCCCTTTCATATACGGAATAATTTCTGTTCGTTTTAGGTTTTAATGTCGCTCCGTACTTTCCGTTAAAAAAAACTTGTTTTTTAAATTTAATTTCTGATCGTTTTTTAGTTAATGCAGCTTGTATTTTGGCTCACCGTCATTGAATAAGTAAAACAAAATTTGCATATTAATTTTACTTTTCTTGTGCTAAATGGCTTTCCAATAAACCAAATCCAATACTATACAGAAATACCAATACAGAAATTATTCCGTATATGAAATGGGCTGTCCCCTCCTCAACGCCTCGCTCTTTACGCTAATTTTTTTATTGTTTAAAAAAATAGAGTTGTGAGAAAGTCAAACTTTAACGTAAAGAGCAAGGTGTTAAGGAGGGGACAGCCCCTTTTATATACGGAATAATTTCTGTTCGTTTTAAGTTTTAACGTCGTTCTTTACTTTCAGTTAAAAAAACTTGTTTTTTTTATTTAACTTTTGAACGTTTTTGAATTAATGCAGGTTTTGATTTTGGCTCACCGTACATGAACAATTACAACAAAATTTTCATATTAATTTTACTTTTATTTGGTTAAATGGCTTTCTCGAAACTTGTTTAATTTTATTTACGAACGTTTTTATTAGCAATAAATATACGTAACTTCCGAATTAACTTACGTAACGAAATTCTATATTCATATACTCTTAATACGTATATTAGGGAGTTCGCCCCATAGTCAATACCTTGCTCTTTAAGCTAAATTTCGAATTTTGTTCCAATTCTTTAAAAATGACCCTTAATCACAAAGGCCGTTAATTAGAATAAATAGCTCTTATGAAAGTACGTGAACCCAATCATATACGTAATATTTTCTGTTCGTTTTAAGTTGTGATGTTGCTCCTTACATTCAGCTGAAAAACTTAATTTTTTTATTTAATTTCTGGTCTTTTTTTAAAGAATGCTGGAAAATCTGGCCCCCCTTCGTAGTAATGTCCCTTCCCCCATGAAACTTCCTTCATGGAAAGATCCTCCCACATAAGTCAGCCAAACTTTCTCAGGCGCGTAACTTTTAATGGGTAGGACTAAACTCGATGAAACTTACATATTTGAAATCAGCATTAAAATTTGATTCTTTTGATGTATCTGTTGGTATCAAAATCCCGTTTTCTAGAGTTTCGGTTACTATTGAGCCGGGTCGCTCCTAATACAGTTCGTTACCACGAACTGTTTGATTAAATAAAAAATCTAGTTTTTTTAACTGAAAGTAAGGAGCGACATTAAAACTTAAAACGAACAGAAATTATTCCGTATATGAAAGGGGCTGTCCCCTCCTCGATACCTCGCTCTTTACGCTAGAGTTTTTTATTGTTTTAAAAAATAAAGTTGTGTGAAAGATTCAAACTTTAGCGTAAAGAGTGAGGTATTGAGGAGGGGACAGTCCCTTTCATATACGGAACAATTTCTATTCGTTTTAAGTTTACTGTCGCTCTTTACTTTCAGTTAAAAGAACTAGTTTCTTTTTATTTAATTTCTGAACGTTTTTGAATTATTGCAGCTTTGATTTTGGCTCACCCTACATGAATAATTAAAACGAAATTTGCATATTAATTTTACTTTTTTGGATAAATGGCTTTCTCGAAATTTTGATCTGACGTAACTTACGAATTAACTTACGTAAGGAACTTCTATATTCGTATGTTTCATTACGTATATTAGGGAGTTTGCCCCCTAGTCGATACCTTGTTCTTTACGCTAAAGTTCGAAATTTTTTCGAATCACAAGCCTCTGAATCACAAAGGCCGGTTAATTAGAAAAGATAGCTCTTTTGAAAGCACTAAAAAAAACTTTAGCGAAAAGGGCGAGGTATTGACTAGGGGACGATTCCCCTCATATACGTAATAATTTCTTTTTGTTTTAAGTTTTAATGTTGCTCCTTACTCTCAGTTGAAAAAACTAGAACTTTTAATTTCGTTTAAATGAGCCCTCTTATGTTATTCTACGACTACTGGATCGATACGATCACCCCTGGAAAAAAAACACGCATCCGTGATATTTCTTCTGACAAAAAATACAAAATTCCACATTTTTGCAGATCGGAGCTTGAAACTTCCGCAGTAGGGTTTTCTGATACACTGAAGCCGATGGTGTGATTTTCATTTAAGTTTTATGACTTTTTAGGGGTGTTTCCCCCTTTTTTTGAAAATAAGGCAAATATTCTCCGGCGCATAACTTTTGATGGGTAAAACTCAACTTAATGAAACTTATATATTTGAGACCAGCATAACAAATTTGATTCTATTGATGTATCTATGGATACAAAATTCCGGCGTTTTGAGTTTCAGTTACTATTGAGCCGGCTTGCTCCTTACTTACAGTTCATTACTAGGAACTGTTTGACAATCATATTCGTAATTAGCTCTACGGTCATCGTTCAAACTTTTTAGTATTGAGTTCCCGTATAAATTTTTCACAGAGAAAAGGTAGAGAACAGAGCTTAAAAAGGTTTTAATATTATTTTATGTTCTCCAACCGGTACACAGCTCAAGAATTGTCTATAATTTCAATCTTCTAAGAAAGAAGAATGTTAATTTTCATTGGCATGTGGTTGTACGGATTGTACATTTAGCCGTAAGCTTGGAGCATTAAGTCTAAAATGTGAAATTTCTCCAAGTGCTGAAGGAATGACCTAAACTAAGTAAGAAATCTCCTATCCTAGAAATCCAAGCAATAATTGTTGATAACATAAAAATCGTAAAAGACTACGTGTTTGCTTACTCTCCAATAGTACTTCTCCCTATCAGTTCTGAGGAAATTGGAAACAGATCAAGCTACAATGACTTGGACCGCTTGTGAATTGGCTTCCGTAGCCTTAGTATCCCCAACTTGATTGGATCTGCTTACAGCACCCAATAGCTATACCCAAAATGTGAGCCAAAAGAGGTTTTTCTACCCGAATTTAAGAAAATTAACTATTTAAACATGGGGGTTGTCGTAAAACAACTCTGTTAAGAACAATTTTTCAGACGAAGTCTCTCAGATTAGCACTTGCCCTCAGAGAAAGGTAATGATTGCATCTATGATCTCAGATGAAAAGTCCACAATTGTACAAAAATTTGGTATCAGAATCTGCGAGTGCGGTTTTTGAATTCCTGGTGTCTCTGTTTTACGTCGATTTGCAATGTTCCACAATTGACGGGCTTAGAAAAGCTATTTCTTCAGTAATTTTTTTTTTTATCCTGCCCATCACATTAAAGATAACTGCAATAAGTTTACCTTTTCATACAAGCACCAGAATAAGAGACGAAAAAACACATCGGTCACTTCCTCCCAGGGTCCTTGTACAGTTTAATTAAGGTTTTTTGGCCGTTTTTAACCCATTAAGGTTGATAGTTATGAGGTTTTTAAAACTTAAAATGGTTTTCTAAAATTACATTGACCTGAGAAAGAGGAGGAGGGAGGAGTGAGTACATGAATTACGTGTCTCATCAATATGAAATTTAAGGCTGGTAGCCTACAGTTATACCTATTGTTTCTGAAATAAGACTCAGAAACTGTCAGAGTTTTCCTGATCTGTCGCCTTGGTTGAAATTAAATTAGACACAGGACCCTTAGTCCTGTAAAGAATCTATTCGATCTTCAAAAAACTGAGCTTGAGGAAAAGGGTGAGAACGTCTTCTGCTTTCACTGGTACCAACGATGGAACAAAACAATAAATATAGTGACAACTATGAAAGGTGTTCCCTATGGTGGAAGTGCACGGAGATACTGGCTGGAGTCAAGCAGTACGAGGGGTACCAACCTCTACGATGCATGATAACAGTTCACCCTTTGGATTCAGAACATGCCCACTAGGCGTATATCAGAAGGTTGCCCATCTAAAGTATCTTTCATGGGGCATTTTCTTTCTTACTTTAATTTAGATAACGCAAACTCAAACTCTAAGTTAGAATCAATTAAATTTACAATTTTTGGAATTCCATAATTTAAATAAGTAATCAAATTATTTTTTATAACAAACATCTTACCATGTCCCCCTACCCTCCGAAAAAACACGAAAAAAAAGAATTAAATAATAAAAAAATATTATAATATATTTTACGGAATATATTCTACCTATATTTTTAAATATTTTAAGTTAAAGGTAGACTATTAAGAAATATATTCTTAATTCATTCTTTTCATTTATCTTGCTGTCCCTTTGGCTGCTCAGTTTTATATTAAAGATAAATTTTTCTGAGCGTAATTGCCTCTGGGTGAGATGGGGGTTTCAGGTGGGATTTGTCCACGGGGGAACTTTTTCAGGGTGAGTTGTCCGTGGGTGGGAATGTTCTGGGGTTAATAGGGCTTATGATGAATAAGGAAGCGGCTAAGTTTTGTTTAGGCTGGGAAGGTATTAATAATAGAATACAAATCGCTCATTTTATGACTAAAAAGTTGAGGGTATCAGTTATAGTAGTATATGCCCCTGTAGAACCGACTGACGGACATACTAATGACTCAGATGAATTTTACTTACATGCTACAGGAGCAAATAGACAGGGACGCAGGTAGAAATATTGTGTTTTTATTAGGATATTTTAACGCCGAGGTCAGTAGAAATAGGGATGGACTAAAGTTGGCCTAGGTAAATTTGGCGTAGGAAGCGAAAACAGCAATGACTGTTGCAATTTTGTAGGTATAACAATTTAGTTATAACCAATAATGTATTTCGTCATAAAATGGCCCATAATTTAAAATGGTATTTACGTGATGGTAAGACAGCAAACCTTATTGATTATGTTATTGTAAACTGAAGACTGGGGCGATCAATACAAGATATTAGGGTATATAAAGGTTTTGTTACTGATGTTAACAGTAAAGATCAGCATCTGGTAGCGTGTAGGGTTAATTTAAAGTTGAGATTTCGGAAGGGTAACTACCTTCTTGGAAGTTATGATGTTAGTAGACTCCAGGATGAGAATTTGAGAAAAAATTTTCAGGAATAGTTGAATACTAACCTAGAGAGTTTAAAATTTGACAATGTGGAAAGTGGACGGAATAATTTAAGGAAAAAAATGTTTGAAGTTGCTGATGGTGTCTTAGGGAAGAAAATTAGGACCGGAGCTTGGAATATTAGTGAAAAAACTTTATGTTTAATAGAAAGGAGAAGGGGCTTGTACAAGAATTATCTAAGTGATGCATTAAATGAAGATAAAAGTAATGTAAAGAAAGTGTAAAAAGAATTAAAATATGAACTAAGGAGGTGTGAAGCGGAGGCCACGGAAAAAGTAGCCGAAAATCTGGAAGAAGCAGCTAGACGGCATAATAGTAAAATATTGTACTGGCATGTTAATAAATTGAGAGAGAGTAGTCAATCTGGACATGTCCCAGTTAAAGATAGGAACAGGATCACAATTAGTGAAAAGAAAAGAGTTAAAGAGAGATGGGAAGAACAATTTGAGATTGTGCTAAACCCAGATAGAGTTACAAAAAAAAGATAGAGGAAAATGAAAAAAAGTTTGTGATACCTTGGATGTAAAGGAAGAGCTAGCGAAAGTACTAAAAGGATAAAAAAATATTAAGGCTCCAGGTGATGATAGTGAGTTAAATGTGTTTTTTAAGTATGGCGGCTCTGAGGCTAGAAATAAGTTACTGAAGATTATAAATATGGTTTTTGAAAAAGGGGAAGTACTTAGCGATTTTAGTAAGACCTTAATTAAACCACTGTATAAGAAAGGTGATAAGAGTGAGAATCGTAATTATTGAGGCATTAGTCTGGTCTCTGTAGCAGTAGCCGCATTAGCCGGTATAAGTAATTGGTATTTAAAATATCTAACTAAAAGTGGGATATTATAAAAATGTACCGTATATACCATAACTTACTCGTATTACCGATATAGGTGGCAGCAGCTTGAACCCGTGTCTGCCAAATATTTGGGCTAAATTTAGCTTATAAACTTTGGTAAGACACCCCCGAATTTAAAACTTTTTTTGTTCGATGTTTTTGGCTTAGCCCCTATTTCTTCAACAAACTATATTATGAAAAACTCGTTTTTTTCGGATATTTGTGGCTTAGTCACTATTTTTTTTAGAACTACACTAAGGAAAATTCGTGGACTGTGGCCGGCATAAGTAATTGGTGTTTAAAATACCAAAATAAAAGTAGGATATCATACAAATTTACCTAATATACCGTGATTTACTCGTATTACCAATATAGGTGGCAGCAGCTTGAACCCGTGTCTTCTGAAGATTCGGGCTCCATTTTGCTTATAAACTCTGGTAAGAAACCCCCGAATTTAAAAGTATTTTTTGTATGGATGTTTGTGGCCTAGCCCCTATTTCTTCTACAGCCATATTACGAAAAATTCGTTTTGTTCGGATATTTGTGGCTTAGCTACTATTTTTTTAACTACACTACGGAAAATTTGTGGGCTGTGGTCGGCATAAGTAATTGGTGTTTAAAATACCAACTTAAAGTAGGATATCATAAAATTTTACTATATATACTTTAATTTACTCATATTGTCTAAAACTATGGCTTTAAAAACTGCAATACGGAAAATTTGTGGGCTGTAGCTGGCGTAAGTACTTGGTATTTAATATATCAAAATAAAAGTAGGATATTATACAAATTTACCGTATATACCGTAATTTAAAATACGGAAAATTTGTGGGCTGTAGCTGGCATAAACAATTGGTATTTAAAATATCAGAATAAAAGCAGGGTATTATAAAAATTTTCTTATTTCAGAGAATTTGAAAGTCTTAGGTAGCAAATGAATATGCTTACCTGCTTGATAAAAGGTAATTTGTCTGATCATTTAAGGAGAATAAAAAAGAACAGGGAATAATTTTTAGAAAATACCCGTACCAATTTAAAGATATACTTTATAAAGCTACTGAAATCAATTATGGAAATGAGCCAATAAATAAATGATGTTTCTGACACAGAAGAATCACGACATACAGAGTGCAATAAAAATAAGTAATATTATACGATACAAAAAAGCAAATTTCTGCAAAAACTTAGGGAAGTTACTTGTTACAATTGTTGAAGTTTACGGTATTTTGACATAAATTACCCCAACAGAGCTGATCGGACACTCTATCAAACAGCGGTTTGGGTGAGGACCCTTAGAAAGGAAAAAATCTATGTGTTTTGCTGAATCACACAAGATGCACGATAAATTAAACAGAAAGTTGGTAGAAATGTCTATTGATTCTTGGAGTGACCAAACTCACATACGAAGCAATCTAATTAATAGAAATGAAATCAACCATTCAGATACGGTTACGACACTAGTTTTCTATAAAAATAAACATCCATGCTCGTAAGCTTAGGTTAGAGTAGTTACAGTTTTGGATAAGAAAGCAGTAGAACGTTTGAGAACACAGTCTGATCTAATCGATCATGCTGAATACAAAAATCAACGTTATATAATTGAAAAGTGGGTGCAACCTTCTAGTGTCTTTGAACTCCTCAAAATTGATCACAACTGACCAAATTCCCTTCAATCGATAAAAAATTTCAAACTGCTCCGCAATTTTGATATTATAGGACAAATTAAAGGAAATTCGACAAAATTGAATATTCTTATTCCAAAGCTGTTGCCGTTCATTTGCAATCTTTAAGAATCGACGAAAAATATAACGAAGAATAATCTTGATCCATGTTGATAATTTATTTAAAAATGTTTCTAGAAAACAAGTTTTCTTATTAGAAAACACTGCTTTATCAAAATTAAAACCCGGTTTTTCTTGCTTAATTTTTCGTAAATAGAAAAGCAGTGTGGTCTAAGAAATTACGTTTTCAAAGATAAGTAAAAGGTTCCATTGAACCAAAAATGAGCAGAAATAAGGTTCAATAATCTTCCAAAGGTAAAACTACCACAAATGCCCATCGATAATTAAAAAATAAAACGAAAAAAAAACAGAAATTACAATAAATAACCGAGTCAAACTCAAAACGAGCAAAAATTCACATGAATAGTGCTGATAACTCCCTTGTCTTCCAAAGAACAGAATATAATTTGCACTTTACTGAAAAAACAAATGACCGTGGATTGTCAGTTTAATAAACATATACCAATATTTATTCCTTAATTTTCAAGATTTTTTTTTATTAATGTCTAAAATGAGAAAACATTTAAAATATATTTTGTTTGCTTTAAAGTGCAAATTATGTTCTGGCCTTGAGAAGGCATGGGGGTAATCAACACTACACTACTACCCTTTTTGTTTTTGAACTATTAGTGAAGAAGTGGAGTGACTCCATTTTTAGCATGCAAAACCATAGGGGTTTATAAAGCACAAGTGAACCAGTCCCGTAGATCTCCGTAACCTATCTGAATATAAGATCTATGCCAAAGCAATAAAATCCATGGATGAGCATGCTACTGTTAGTGGAACGGAACCTGATTTAGAAGATGTAATTACAGACAGTAAATTCTACACATGAATAATGAAAAATTAAAATTCTAAAAATGAAAATTTCCAAAAATGAAACAGAAACCCTCCCCTGTTATCTTCAAACCTTATTCAGCCAGGAGAATCTGTTACGAAAAATAGGTGTGACAGCAAAATGCCGAGATCTCGTTGTTCTAGCAGTTAATCAGGAGAAAGATTTGGTGGCAGGGATGGCTACATTGCCGGGGCAAGCCAATGGCTTTCTTATTTAGTTTCATGAAGTCAATATAAATACAGGACTTGAATGATTCAGTGCCTGGCACAGACGACTTATCTCCAGAAGGTATTTTGCAATGAATTTTTCAGTATGAAGATGCAAAATGCCAATTTAAATTACATTTACCCTGATCATGCAGTAGAATCCACTATTAATTTGGATTCAAAGACGGAGAGTGGAATCACAGGGATTACCGTGAATGAGTTGGCACTTTTAAAGTGGACTTAAAGTCTTCCTTTTTGTAACTCAATCTCATGTAAATTCAGTTAGCTGCTATGTATTGTACCTCAAAGTGAGTTTGACACTTGACAATAAGTGACAAAGTGAGTTTGATAACTGACTTTGACACTAAGTTTGACACTTCTCACTGCAAAGATCTTCCCTCCTTCATCTTGCACCAGTACAAAATTGGTGATAAAGTGAATTTTGTTCTGGCGTCCTTTTCGATGCCGCTTTGACGATTTGCTCAATATTTACACTCTTGATACAGTCGATACTGAGATTGCTGACAGTCTTCTCGAAATGTGAACTATTGGAAACGGAGCCCTTCAGCGATAAATGGATAGAGATATAGCTGCTTTTAGCAACGTGAAGATCATGAATAATGAGCAGGTGTAACGGAAAAAAAAACAACCCGTATTTTAGTGCTGCAAATAGTGTCAACAATACTGAATTTTAAACTGTCAAAAGGGTGTCGGTGAATTTTTACATTGCTGGGGACACAAGACTTCACCATCTGAGGAACTTGCTTTATCATTAGCTTTTCCCATATGTACTTCCTGTATTTAAAAGAAGTGGCATTTCTGGGAAGGTTGTATTTCGGTCAGAAGCCATGTCAGCTCTTCTGAAGTATCCGAAAAAAAATTGAATGGGTGGCCTCTTACCGTAGAGATTAGCAGTGAGTTCACTTACTTTAGGTTGCAGAATTGATGCTGAACCTCAGAAACCACCCACCATCGAAAACTATTGAAAGCTACGAAAACGAATATTTACTACTCTTATGTCTTTTAACGGTGACGTTAAAGAACTGCATGTACTTGCAGATGGATATGATGGAAACTTTATATATTGTGACAAAGAAGGTAACCTAATTTGCCTGAAGCACTGTGGTGATTGCCACGAGCAGTAAAGATCTTCATACAAACTCGCAGTAGCTCTAGGTAAACGCTTGAAGTTAGATAATTGGTACTTGATACTATCATATTCCAAGACAAAGACAAAAATGAATGATCTTTTATTTGACAAATTCGAAAATCTAGTCAATGTGCTTCAAGCAAGAATAACGGTCTACGTCTCTCGGGAGGCTATCAATACCAGAAGAAAATAGTGAGGCTAAGCAAAGGTAGATGTATTGACACAGGTTTTGAAGAGCTTCCGTTGTCTCCATTAAGAGGTGGATACTAGAGTTGTGCTACACACGTTGGAGTGTTTGAAGAAGGAAACCGGTATTGGTTGAATCAATGACACAGATAGTGTTGTTCTGTCACTATATTATTATAAGCTATTCTTTGGATACCACTTAAATTTCGGAAAACCGAAATTTTTGTCTGATTCCGTAAATATTCAGTCCCTATAAATCAACTTTGCAGGAATTAAACATAGTTTTTTCATCTGCCTTCTTTATACGCTTTTTCACTGTGATGCAGTTGGTTTTATGTTCTCTGAAGGAAAATAAGTGGCGGCTAAGGCTGTTGATAAATCAGCATTGTAAGAACTGAGTGCTTTGCTTTTTAAAGAGATAAAGAGGTCAAAGCTCGATTCTTCTGTGTAAGAAAGTTTTCTTTTTATTTGGAAGAAAGTCACTGTCACCACATGCGGTGAAAATCCACACCTCTGTACCTCTCTTGATGACTTGCGAGTGCATTTATACCCTCAGAAGTGGAAGCTCAAATATTTTCAACTATCTGACACTTCTTTTGGGTGCCATTCTAAGCGCGTTTGCCTCCAGTTGGACGCTTTTTTTTTTATTTTTTTTTCAAGCGAACTGACCAAAACCGCAGCTTCTTGATCCCTTATTGTTTCACTGGACTTTGCAGGATTGTGAGATTAGGCCAGTTTTGTCAACCCTTAAGGTATTCGCCAATTACGTGGTCCCTTAGTACTAGTC
Organism: Artemia sp. Kazakhstan ARC1039; assembly: GCA_029168905.1. Classification (NCBI taxonomy): domain Eukaryota; kingdom Metazoa; phylum Arthropoda; class Branchiopoda; order Anostraca; family Artemiidae; genus Artemia; species Artemia sp. Kazakhstan ARC1039. Next base: position 15,813 of record JAQQPU010002119.1, on the reverse strand, counting down.
GGGCAAGTGCAGTACAAAAAAAAAATTATGTGCGGGAAATAGAACGTGTGATTTACTTTGTGGATGTGGTGGGGAATGTTTGAATACTTTTTTTTCTGCTCCCTAATTAATTTTCTGGTTCTGTAACCTTTGAATTCTCTTATATCTATAATTCAGATTCAAGTGAAAACCTTGATGTGCTGAGCTAAAATCTCTTAAAGTCTGCTTATTAATAAGTACATGACACGAAATATCTAGCATTTGCTATTAGGAGTAGTCAGAGAATAACTATCCATTACTCGCCAAATACTTGAATATTAGAGCGATTTTTTTCAATAAATGTTCCAATATCATCAGCATCGCGAGATACTCGTAATCAGTATTATCGATTACCATAGGCTGCGTGATCATTGTTTATACTTTTTGTAGAAGGCATTTTAAAAGAAGAAAAAAACGATATGTTTTTCAAATTTTCCAAGACTAGCATCCCCCGGTCGAGTACATAATACTCATATTCGTAATAAGCGCTATTGATTACCTCATAATCTGTTGCCAAACCTTCTGCTGCTACTGATCACCTATCAGTCATATTTTAGGCTAGTGGTATCCTGACTAGATTGTACTTTCCAAAGAAAAACAGCAAAGGTAGGTCTAGTACGTACTCTTTTCGTGAACGTTCTCGTAAACCTCGGAGATATCTGGAATCTTCCACCTCTAGAGGTTATTTCCCTAATAATGTGGTTGGACGCGGCAAGCCTTAACACAATGGGCGAGACAGTAAAGGCCAAACCTGCCCGTCTAAGTGAAGATACAATGTGACTTCGTGACAAGATGAGGAGACAGGGGAGGCAAATCCGTCCCACCAAGAAAATGAAACACTTGAGGTTTGTAGAGAAAATCGATTATGTTATTCGTGCTTTTCCTTGTAATTTTATGTCAGAAAATGAGAGGCTTAAAACTTTGTGTTGTCAAGATAAGATGAAGCAACAATAGCGAGACACTAAAAACTGGCTTTTATGTTCCAGAAAAGGTTTTAAACAAATTTAGACTACATGCTTCACCTCAAAAACTTTGACAGAACAAGACTTGAATATGAGAAACCAATCGTTGAAATCAAATTCCCTCGTGGTTAAGATTTGTTCCTTTTTCTGGTGGAATTGTGAAAACTAAAAAAGAAAAAAGGGACAAAGAGGCAGAGAGGACATGGTTTTAAAATTCAAGCTAAAAAGACGGATGCTATATTATTGACCTACTGTTTGATAATGATTTCTTTGTTGCAACTACGAGTGTCAAAAGAGCAAGTAATAAAAGAGACACAAAAAAAAAAATAATCTGAAAGTTCCATCTGCACTTACGGACATTAATATCTTACGGGAACTATTGTTTTCAGCTTGCAAATGCGGCAGGGAAGGACAGCTTAAGGTGGACTAAGGGGTCATCACTCTCTCAGCAGAAAATAGCGATAATCAGGAGACAGAATTGGAAGGAGTATACTGGGTATTCGTTAAGTCGGATGATAATCGGAGTGTGGAAGATGTGGTTGAATTCGGCGAGTCTTTGAGGAATTCGAGATCAGTCTCCTCAGGAAACAAGCGATTGGGGCCTTGTATTGCCAGTTTTAATTACCCTACCAAGGCCTAGCCTAGCCAAAATATGGTATCTGGGGGAAAACTCTCTTCCATTAATAATCACTAACTATCTCTCCTTATGCTTTAGGCCTATACTCAATCCATACCCCCAAATTTCATCTCAATTTCTTCCTTTCATGACTGCGCCTTGGGCTGGGACCCAGAAAAGATATTTACCCAATAATCCTGCACTCTAATCACTCATAAAAACCTTTATATTTTTCGCCAAGGGTAGTTTTAAACAGTAGGCCTACCAGCGGACAAGTTCTGCTTTGACTGAGATGAGTTTTTTTTTGCACTCATGCAAATAACACCTATGCAAATAAAGAGGTTATTCGAGGTGATGTCTGGTGATACTTTGTGTCGTCCCTTATGCTAGAGCCCAATTCTTCGTTTGCCTCAAATATAAATTCAAAAGAAATGAAGCATTCTTCTATAGTTGCGTTAAACGTCCCTTGTAGTTAAATGACTCGGAACCAATATAATTTTATTTCTGTTTGTATTTTTGTTTCATTTTTATTGATGGGTACTTTGGTATATGTATTTCCCTGAAACGACAGGCCAAGCCCAATTGTCTCTTCCCTATATATTTGCACGATCATTTTCCGCTTGCTTTGTTTATTCTCTTCTTCATAACCAAAACATTTTTGCCATGGTTTGAAGCCGTTATTCCAATAGTTCTGTACTGGAGACGCTTAGGTGGCAGTAGGTTTTATCTTTAGTCAAAAATATCCAATCAGATTAAGTAAGTCGGGAATGTTGACATTGGTTATAAGAGAGAAGAAGGAAATATACATAAGGTTTGAAGTTTGGCTTTTAAGTTTTTCACTTTTATTTTCGATCAAGAGGGATGCAACCGTAGCTATGAGTTTTGTTAGAACCGGATAAATTTTCTTCCTCTTTTTATATAAATTTGCTGTCTCTTGCTTTTTAGAATGTCTTAATTGAAGCATGATTCTTACCCTTTTTTTATCTTTAAAAACAATGCTTCTCCTCTTACATTGGGCAATAGTAAGTAATTTTATTGCGTGCTATCTGGGCAAATATAATGCAAAGGAAATAGAAAATCGAAAAGACAAAAAAAAAAATACGGAAGGGGCGTGGAGAGTAAATTCTGACTCAGGGGCCAGTCAGAGGAGGATGATCAGATTTATTAGGTATTATGTTATCTTCTTAACATGCGCTTTATGTTGTGTATTTCCAGGGGAAGCTCAATACTGTGATGATATTCCATGCTTTACAAATGAGTTGTATCTAGCTCTCGTTACAAGTACTAGAGCTCATGCCAAAATTCTAAAGATTGATGAAGCAGAAGCTCTTGCAGTGGATGGTGTTGTAGCCTTTTTCTCTGCAAAAGATCTTCCGCCGTCTCAAAACATTACAGGTCCAGTCTTCCAGGATGATGAAATATTTGCCAGGGAAAAGGTATATGTTTGTTGCTATTAGTATTTTTATCGAGCTTGATATAGACGTAGAGGAACTTGAAAAATTAAGAAAATACGCATTGCTTCGGTTAAGTGTTCAGTTTAGGTCTGACACAAATCTCGCGTTAAAAATATATTTCTTACGTTTAAATCGTACCTATAAAGGATTTACCCGGAGAGGGAAAACCATGGTTGCAGCGATACCTGTAACCTAATAAAGAACGAACCACGACCCATAGTCCCTACTCAAGAACGGATGACCTGTGCGTGTAGTAAAATTTTTTTTAAGATTGCAGATAAGTTTGGATTCATTTCACGCTGTATCCCCTTGTTCAACCTATTGTCAAATCATCCTAGCTCTGATGAAATTTCGGGTTACTGGACTGTTTGTATTCATGCTTAAGTTAAAATATTTTGTGCAAGAATATTTAACTTCCTGGTAGCGTATAAAACACCCTGTCCACGAATAAGCTTGGGAAATTCACCGGGGTTTAGATAAGTTTATTTTGACCGGATATTATGTTTTAGGAAATCGGGCTTTTTTTTAGTTAAGAAAATAACTTATTATTTGATCTAATTTGTGTTAATTCATGTTAATCTAATTTTCTATTTAACTTAACTTAGCATGTTGTTCTAATGCAAAGATTCAGTTTTTCAAGTTGTGGTTTGATGGCTTTAATTATATCATCTTTTGTCCATTGCGTAACTAAAAATTGGTTTTCCAGTCTTTCCGTTTCAAAAAATAAAGTCCTAGATGAACTTGAGTCTTGAAATTGCCATTAAAAGATTATGAATGAAATATTTTTGTTTTTTTTCTGAAAAAGGGAACAAGATCATATCATTTAAACAAGTGGAAGTGAACCTGGAGACAAGGCGTATTTTTCTTAAGAAAGAAATCAGCAAATATGAATTAAAAACTATAAATTTTATGAAGTTTACCTTCAAACCTCTTCTTGGGTGTAATTAGAGCTTAAATAAAAGCAAGTGTAAAAAAACGTAAATGTAGGGGGAGACATGGAATGTAAGGGCTTAGTTTATCAAAGTTCCAAATTTACATCTAAAGACCACCAAATCAGTTTAATCCATATAAATGAGCACAGGTTTTTTACTATGGACTTAAATAAAAGTAGGTATAAAAACTACAATCAGGAGAAATTATGGCACATGGAAGTTTAATTTTCCTTTATTATTATTATTATTTATTGGAAAACCCGTCATACAAAAAAGGAAAAGACGGAGCAATAAGCAAAACAACAAAAAAAAAGCAATACACATAAACTTAGGAGTTATACATGTGGTTTGTAGTGACGAACGCTGGAGCTAAGATCTAAATCAGCACTTAGAACAAATTACACAAAACGAGAAAGAAAAACACAATTATACACTGCTCTGTAGGTACGCGACATGTTTCTTTTTTTTTTTTTTTTTTAGGCTCCTAAATACTGAACAAACATAAATAATATGAACATCATTGCATCAAGCCGTAATTGGTAAAAAAAAACAAAAAAAAACAACCAAACACTAATTACACTAAGCGCGAAAACAAACACTTAAAAAGAAAAAAAAAGAAAAATAAATAAAAAAAAACACAACAAATACATCTTAACTAATGGGTTAATACTGACGACCAGGGATGATTCAACTTCATTAAACGGGAATTACAAGCACGAATTTGCTTTTCCACGGCTATAATGGGGTCAGCAATGCTAAATTTTCTAATCAGATAAGAATTGCGCGTCCAAGGGAGAAAACGTAAAAGATATTTTGCGAAACGGAAGAAAACTGAACGAATTTTTGACTTGTCAGAATTTGTGAGCATTTTCCAAAACGGCGATATGTACAAATAATGTGGTAGAGCGACAGAGTTAAAAAGTTTCGAGAGAAGATGGTGGTTGAACCGTAACTTATTAGTTACAAAAGAAGCATATGATAACCCAACTCTACGCTCAATGTGAGCAATTAATAGTTTTCGCGTGTGCATTACTGAAAAACCAATGGGAAGACCGAGGTAGGTGATATGATCTACTGGCTTAATCCTACTATTTCCGAGAGGAATATCCCTAGGTGACGCTTGCTTCCAATTAAAGAATACAACTTCGGACTTTTCAGCATTGAACTGAAGACCTAGTTTCGCATACTCAGATTGTAGCGTTGCGAAAGTCTCGCTTATGCGCTGGATAGTGCGGCTCACATTCAGAATGTCGTCTGCATAACATACAAGAGATATATCAAGACCGGCAAAGATGAATCATGTGGGAACAGCTGACTGTGCATCAAGAACTACATTATTGAAGAGTGAAGGGGAAGAAACAGTACCTTGACGGGTACCTTTTTCAACATTGACAAAAATATTAGGAGTTGGTGCATAGACTTGAGAGCCTTCAACCATAGCTAATGGGTGAAGTATTAGGCGAACATTAAGACGATAATACATGTCTCGAAGGGCTCTGATATATGAGGGGCTCACTCCACGTTTTGCTGCATGGAGTAGCATAGCGGCATGAATGAGAGAGTCGAACGCTTTACGAACATCATGCCCCGCAACACGAGAGTTTCACCTGATGCATCAGCATCGATCAATGCGTTCGCGACAACCGACAAAGCGTGGGCACAACCGAGACGTGGCTGGAATCCAAATTGGTTAGGTGGAACATAGCATTTTGCGTTCAGTTGGTCAATGAACAGAAGTTCAAAAAGCTTACAGAAGGTAGTGGCCACTGTTATAGGGCGGAAGGACGAGCACTGGGTTGCGAGTTTACCTTTCTTTGGAATTGGAGTGAGATCTCCGATTGAGAAAAAAGACGGTACAACTCCTTGGGTAACAATCATCTGCATCAAAAGAGCAATATGGTTTACCAGCAGCTCGCTGCCATGCAGAATGAGAAGAGCGCTTATTTTATCGATGCCAGAAGATTTCTTACGCTTTAGGCGTTGGATTGCTCGCAGTACAGAATCAGCTGAAACAACAAAATTGTCGGTTGGACACCTAGACAGAAATTTATCAAGCTTATCTTCATATTTGGACTGTAGGGTGGCATCTGGTGGGGAGAATTCAGCAGAGAAGCATGAATTCCATTCGGAATCAGGAATAACTTGAGCAGATAGGTGGGCCTTAGGAGGATCTCTTGATACATTTCTCCAGAAGGAAGGTTGGGACAGAGAAGCTTGCTGGGATGTCTCTTCAACTATCTGGTTCATGTGGATACATAGTTCTCTTGCAAACTTTCTTTTAGTAGAAAGACGAATGTTAGAAACCCAGCCAGAGCGTGGACGGTCGCACTGTAGCCACAAATGGTACCAAAATTTGGATTTCTCCAAGCTTCAACTAGGCTCGGATTACTGGACCAGTGCTTTGTGACACCCCGACGTATACGTTTAAGAGATATACTGGCTTTTTCTGCGCATCGCATCGCATGGCAAATTTGTGCAAGATAGATATCTAGCAACATCCGTATTTCATTTGCATCAACTTGCGGATTTTCCATGAGCAGCTGGAACGGAACATGAATTTTATGAAGGACAGAATTAGTTACTGCAGCAAAAAGGTCATCTTGGATATTTTCCCAGTCCCTGTAAAATTGGGCGTGGGGCTGAAGTGGTTGTGTAGTGGGAGTAGACTGAGCAGAGGAACAATAAATAGATGCAGATATTGGAAGGTGGTCTGATAGTTGGAAATCAGTAACGACGTGAATAGGTGACACTTGGAGATTTATAGAAGAAACTGCATGGTCAAGGTTCGATACGTAACTTGAATGGTGTGTGTAAGTGTAATCAAGATCTTTCGGCAATATCCTAAGCCAATCGTCAAAAATACCAAACAAAATAGAAGTACGCAATAACGAGGCGTCAGTTAAATTACAGTTAAAATCTCCTATAATAATACAACACTTACCTAACAGGCGAATCTTTGAAAGGCAAGACCCTAGTTTCTCACACGCAGAAGTAAATAAAAATTCCGATCGGTCATTGCGATAATCTGTAGGGAGATAGACGTTTACAATAACATACTCTTTTACACGGACAGCAAGAAAAAAATCTCATGAATCAAAAATACTCGACCGGCACGAGGTCCTAACAAGCATCGCAATACCATCCGAGGGGCGACCACTAGAAGCGGATCGTTTAGCGGGCACCGAATAGCTAGTAAAATTATTGTCAATTTTCAGAAGGCCTAAACTATGACTCGTCAAAAAATGCTCTTGCAAGCACAATACGTCACAATTCGAAAGCAAACCTTTTATCACAGGAATTTTGACTAAAAGTCCACCATTAATATTCCACGAAAGTACAGCTTGCGTAGTAGTAGACATATCCATGTTATACCATGGGCTTTGCTAGTTGACTGTTGTTATTAGGACACTTTACACTGTAACAAGTATGGCCGGTAACTTTACATTCTAGACAGAACATTTTTTCCGAACACGGAGAGGCACTGTTTGAGGCGTGATCGCATGATCCACAGCGAGAGCAGAGGGACCGATTAGAGCACTGCGAGGCCAGATGCCCAGTCTTATGACATGAGAAACAACGCTTTGGGAGATATACAAATGATTGTACAGAAAGCTTTTCGTAGCCAACTTTCACAGAAACTTTTAAGAACTGATCCAGGTTTTGTTTTGACTCAAAGTAGACCTTGAACACTCGGGACTTTCCGCACTGTGAAACTTTCACGCAATTTGGTAGAAGAGATTTTACTTGAGTCTCATCGTATTCGATCGGTACACCTTTCAGGATCCCTATAAACAGTGGGGATTTCACACTCACCGAGATGCCTCAGGTACTGTTTTTAGCATTCTCGGCAATTTTATTCGCTGCACGCTTTGACTTAACAACAAGTTTCCATTCCGAAGCCGATTTTTTAAGTTCACTTATTTCACCTGATGCCTCAGGGCAAAGTTTATCGACGAAGTCCTTACGAGCATTAGGTGAGGTCAGGTTTGCTGGACAGTTTTTTAGTATAACGGCAAACGTAGGAGCTGGGGCAGGGCTAATTGTTACGTTGGTATCAATTCTAGCTGGCCAAACAGGGCCTGAATGTGTCGCATTCTCTAAAAAGCCGTCATTTTTCCGAGAGAGTTCATTAACTTTCGAGACTAAAGTAGCCGAGACTGCCTCCCCGATTGTTGGTGTTTCAGAAGGTGAAAATATAACAAAAGTGGGAACAGGCAAATTATCCTTTGCTGCCTGATTTAACTGTTTACAAATGTCAAATACATTATCTTCATCCTTTGCATTTTTCACACACCGGCTCTGAATATTCAGCTCTTTATACAGAAACTCTTTAGCACTGATAATAGTACCATGATCAAAAAAACTTACAGCTTTTCCGATAATCAGATCAATTTTCGCACCATCAAGCATAGATCTCGTGACAAAGTTCAGTAATGGGTTTAAAATAATTTTCCTATTTTGATCGGTCATTGCGCAATCTAATTATCATAGCCAGGGACAGTCGAGTAAATTTAAACAATAGAGAACAGTGTCCTGAAGATGTTTCTTTACTCTAGCATCAGATCTTCACTTTAATTGTAGGTAAATTTCACTATTCAAGGACTCTGTATACATGTATCACAATATGAATGCCCTCTAGAATCCCCTATTGAGAATTATTATAGATGACGCTATTTTGCTTCCAAACAAAGAGCATAAATTAGTAACAATGTTATAAGGCAACTCCAGTTAAATAAATCTATTCTTCAGCACAAATTATATGAGAAGAATTGAAAACTATGTTTTCTTACTGTTCCTGGGATCATAGAATCCAAATCGAGCACAACCTTGGTTAAAGAATCAAACTATTTCCATATAAGTTTGACTTATTTCAAACTTGGTATTTTATTTGCTTCCACTGAATAGAAATATGAATTAGTATTTTAAAGATATTTTCTCTTGCAAAAGCTTCCAACCGAAATTGAATTCATTAGTTTTAAATCCTTTGCTGCTGGTTATTATTTTGGTTTATCGACTTTTTATTTTTTATCTATTTTTTTAGCTTTGAAGTGAACCTAATAGTTCCACGTAAACATTAGTGAAAGTCTCTTTGCAAATAAATCTTTTATTATTCTTTGTTATAAACCTAATAAATATCTTGAATTCCTGCTATTTACTTGATGAATTCATAGTAAATAATATGATTTGGTTTCCATAAGTAGTCCTTTGATTAAATTATCAAATAATGTTAGCACTTTCATTACTTTTTAGCAAACAAAAACTTAAAAGAATCAACCTTTTCAAGTTAAACCGTTTAGCTTGAAGTATGTTTTAGTATACATGCAATTTGAAGAAAAATTTTGCATACCCTCGCTTGGTTAGTATTATAAACTATGGTGGCTTATACCCCTCTACCCAAAAATGTATTGCCCTCCCCCTATTAGGGATATTCAATGAGTTTAAACCTCCGTTTTGACAGGGTATGTTAAATGAAAAAAAAATATTCAGATTTTCTTCAGACTGATCATTAGAAGAAATTTTCGCACCCTTCCACCTCCTTGGAAGAGGTAAGTTGCTATCCACCCGGAAATACATCAGTGCAGTTGAAATGCCAGCATCCTATACGCTTTAGTTCTTCCAGGTGGAGTGTCATGGCCAAATCATAGGATGCATTGTTGCTACTGAACAGGCCATAGCCCAAAAGTCCGCTAGAAAGGTGAAAATCGAATATGAAGATTTGCAGCCTATACTTACTATAGAGGTACGACGAGCATTTCTTATTCTAGATGATCGTATTTTTAGAATTATATAGTAGTTTTAGTCGAAGTATGAGCTACTTACCCTCCAAATTTAGCCAGTAAAATCAAAGGACTATGGGGATATTTCTAAGATACAAAATTCTTTTATATTTTGAATTATTGATATTATGGGGAATGACCAGTCTTGCCTGATGGGGGTTAATGAAGTGAAACAAAATAGCATAAATTCGTGCACATCTTGTCTAAAAGCTTCCACAAATTATTACTTTATTATTCTAGATGATTACGTTTTTAAAATGTTAAGCAGATTTAGTCAAAACAGGAGTAACTCAACCTTCAAAATTTAACCAGTAACATCAAAGGACTAAAAGACTAAGAACGAAGTCTCTCTTGACTTTTTTTCATTTTGATGAAAAATTGAGAATCAGAAGGGATATGCTTTGGAAACTTTATAAAAATTTGCTCTAAACTACAATAATAAATTAAATTTTATGAGAGTGTTGGTGGAATGTTGCATGTTACAAGCAGTTCTTTGCTTCTACCACTAAGTTTGACTACGGTTACACCGCGTATGTAACTGCATTATTGTGATATATCAACAATAAATTAGAAAAAAAATTGGGGCGGGGAGATAAAGACAAAATTTTCTCTTTCATCCGGTCTTAGTTTTTAACTTACCAAGATGAACCTAATTTGTTTCAATTAGGAATATTGAGTTCTAAATTCAAACACAGCCGGGATATTGGAAATTCATCTTAAACGTTGTGTTTTATAGCACATTTGAATGATTGTGTTCTAGTAGTATATTTGTGTTATCTAGTATAATATCTCATAGTAGAATAAATGTGTTCTGGCCAAACTTCACACCCACTTATGTAACCCTTCTGTTCATTTCATGTATATCAGTACTTTAACGTAAAATTACGCTTTAGGTTTTTCCTCTACAATTAAAAATGACAATTTATGTAGGATGCGAATAAATTATTTCAAGCTTCTTTTTATTTTCCACTATTGACAAAAAATCAGTCTTTTGCAAGTACTTTATGTATTTCAGATACAACTTCAAAGTTTGTCAAATATAAAATTTAGTACTTCTTGCAAATAAAAGGTAAAATTAAATTCAGTAGAATTGATATCAGAATTAAACGTTCAGATGATATTGGCTGTAGCTTGAATTCCTTGTTGAAATTTATTTAAATCACTTGTTGACACTACAATTATTTGCATTTGTATTGTGCATGAAATAATTGAACACGGCTAAACTTAGCCTAATTTGCACTGAGCATAACCCACAGATTTTTATTCTACAAGATTATTATCTTCTTTGTCTTTGCACTGAGCAAAATCCACAGATTTATCTTATACGAGATTATTATCTTCGTCCCAATTAACGCCAAAAATAAATTCTAACACCTCTTGCATGCTAAGAGGAAATTAAATTTATTAGCACCGAGGTTAAATTTAAACGTTCAGATTTTTCTTATTGATTGAAGCTTGGGATTTATGTTCAACTTAACAATCGTGATGTTGTTGCTACCATTACTTAAATTTGTTTTGTGTAGGTTATAAGTAAATGGACTTCTTTCAAAAGCATAAATTTAGCCAAAGTGGCCCTAAGAAAATCCCTGAAATTTATACTTTACCAGATTATTTTCTTCGTCTTTATCCAGGCCAAACACAAAAATACTAGTACCTCTTGCATGCATTGAAGAAATTAAAAACAGTAGGATTTATTTTAAACATAACCGCTCTGATGCTCCGTTTAAAATATATATTATGATAGCAGAAATCTTACAGTGTCTGTAGTGACACTACTACTGTCCCTAATGGCCGCACACTCGCCAACTTTTATCTTAGGTGAAAATTGGAATATTCGTAGAATTACTAATTTTCTTTACTTTGCGACGAAATCCATCTTAATACTCCAAATAGATTATTCTGTGATAGCTTATAATATCTTCTTTTTTTAATACAGAATATAATTTGAAGTCTGGGAAAACCCCAGAAAATTAAGAAAAAAGAAGTTTACGACTTATACTAATCCCTAATTCTAAGACAAGAGCTCATGATATTTTATCATTTAGATCTATCAAATATACGTCCAACAGCTCAGCCACAAGTTTTTGCATCCAATTCTAGCCTTATGTATTCTGTTATAGCATTCTTCAGCGTTCTAAAATTCTGATATAGTATAATTTAGATTTAAAAAAAGAAAATCCAACAGCCAAATCACATATATTGGTATGGAGTTCTGGTATTCTGAAGCTGTATGATTTTGAATTTGTATTTCCGTAGAATTTTATTTAAGACTTCAAATTTCCATCTTGTGGTAGAAAAATGGATTAATTTATTCTTGGCAATGCGGAACCTAGGGTTTGATCCCAGATACGATAAAGGTGGGTGATAGGGCCATTACATGTCCCTTAAAAAAAAGAGAAAAAAAACTTGACCAAAATGTCGACAGATAAAGACGCCCTATACACCATGAATGACGTTAGAGGATATTTATCCATATTCTTAAATACCTTTATAAGATTAACTATGCCATTTTGAATGAACTTGACCTTAGCCAAGTTAGAGCTTTTACTCTAACGCTTAGACACATGAAATCTCTCATCATTCCAGGATGCAATCCAAAACGACTCTTTCTACCACTCTGGCATAAAAATTATCAAAAACGGAGATGTTGATGCTGGGTTAAGCCATTCTGAGCGAATCCTTGAAGGACAAATGCGGATTGGTGGACAAGAGCATTTCTACCTAGAGACAAATGCTGCAATTGCTGTGCCAAAAGATGCAAAAGAATTGGATATATATTGCTCAACTCAAAACCCTACTAACACTCAAGTAAGATGATCTTTATATAAGGATTTTACGATATTTAGATCGGGAATAGAGGAATTGTAAACTCAATTCAAGAATTTTCCCTGGTCTGATGAAATGATGCTAAACATGGTCAGTAGCTTAATGTCATACGCCCTCGACTTTAGTTATTTTTCCTTTTATTTGAGGGGAAATTCTTAGAAATTCTCTTATAAATTCACATAAAGTGTGCTAGATCTCTGAAAATTCACTAATATTTCCTCAACCTAAACGACTATAGGTAAGGATGTTTTGTAGAAAATTTATATTTAGGATGTCTTTTGGACAGTCACATAACATATGCTAGATGCTTAGAAACTCATAAATTATTCTCCTATCTGAATTATTTAGCCTAAGCAAGTTCCATAACTTAATAATTCGCAATTCCAGGCTGTCAAAAATATTTCCAGAAGCTATTTCATTACCTATTATTGGGTTAAAAATCCTGTTTCATAAGCATCTTGGTTAAAAAATCTCTAATCTTTATTGAATTTACTGTAGAACTTATGATTTACCTTGCCTCACAACAATGGGGACTGGGGTTCAACCCTGTCTGTGCACAAACCTTTCCCCTTAGGTAAGACCTTCCTGTCCCTATTCTGACGCTACTGCTATGACCCTTTTCTTCAAAAAAATAGAACTACTTTAGACAGTTGTTCTAATTTTAACCAATCATAAATTAAATATCCTGTTTCTCCCTTCTTATAGCTCCCTTTTGAAGGGGGTATTGAACTGAATCAGAACACCCCATGTGCATGCAGCCTATCAAAAGAGCGTATCGGTAATATCTCAAGAACTGATTAGGGTATTAAGTTGAAACTTTCAGGGCATGTTGAGGGGAATGTTGACTAACCGAAAGACAAGATGTGCAAGCTGCAGCTTGATGTTAAACCGTTTCACTTGTTAACCGTTTCACTTGTTAACCAGCAACATTCCAGGAAGGGTTTAGGGTATTAAGTATGAAAAACCGTTTTCATGCAAATAATGCTACTACTGCTACTCTTATTTCTATTACTAATAGTTTTAGTGTAGTGAGTCTACTTCTAAGGGAAATTGGAGTGGGATATTAAACTGTTTCAAAGCACACTCTGTGTATTGTTATCAAAAGGGTATATAAGCAATATCTGAGAATAAATAAGCTTAGAGAATAAATTAAATTTTCAGGCTCTATCGAGAGGGACGTTGAACTCACCTAAAGGCACTGTGTGTATAATGCTATTACTACTACTGCTACTGCTACTGCTAATATTAAGGTCATAAAAATGTAACTTCCAGGAATTTGAGGGTGATGTTGAAAGTGTGCATGCAGTTTGTCAAAAAGAAGTTTCAGCAATGTTTCAGGAATGGTTGGAGTCATTCGGTCAAAAATTTGAGGGCATGTTGAGGGGACTTTTAAACAAAACGGAACTGTGTGCAAGCTACTACCTGTACTGCTACTGTTACCACTGTTACTACAGCTGCTGCAACTACTGCCTCTATTTCTTCTACTACCGTAAATAATACTATACTACTACTCAGAAGTGGATTCAGAATCAATGTTTGGGGGACAGAGACACAGAATGGCAGATAAAAATTTAATTTCCTCATTTAGTTTCAACTAGATGAAAAGTTACCAGGTATATGCAGATTGTCGAAAGGGGGTATCAAAAATATATCAGAAGATGCTGAGGGTATTAAGTTGAAACGCTTAAGGCTGGCACTGTCCCTAATGCTACTACTACTACTGCTATTGAAGTAAACCAGAAGGGGCACCTAGGTTGTCAAAATGGTTTAGATACACTATATCAGGGAACAAAATATGGAATCAATTTTTAAATTTCAGAGGAAGTTGAGGGCGATATAAAACTAAATCAAAAGGCATTTTGTGCATCCATGTTGTCAAAAAGGTGCATGTACAATATCCCGGGAATAGCCAAAGGTGTTACGTTGGAACTTTCAGAGCATGTTGCTAGAGATGCTTAAGTAAATTAAAAGGCACTCAGTGAATAAAATGTTCTCATATGGCCGTAACTGTGATGTCGCAGGAACAACTAATGGTATTAAGTTGAAAATTTCAGGGCATGTTGAAAACGATGTTTGATTAAATAGGGTTGTTGAAAGGGAGTGTATGTACTAGAATGGCTAAAACTATGAAGATGAAACTTTCAGAAAACGTTGAGGTGGATGTTGAACTAAATCTAACCACAGTAAATGCATGCCGGTGGTCAAAAGGGTGTATCAGGAATATCTCAGGAATAGCTGAGGGTATTAAATTGAAACTTTCTTGGCTATTACAGCTACTAATACTATTATTTCTACTATTACTAATAATACTGCTACAACAGCTACTAATGCTGCTACTACTGCTACTACTGCTCCTCTTACTATGTATGACTACAACTCTGACTTTTAACGACTACAATTTCTTGCGAATATGATTTCTTGCCACTGCTACTGTTACTTTTTGCAACTGCGACTACTTGTTACTACTATCGACAGCGACTGACGAATGTGACTGCTTGTTGCTCTTAATACTTGCGACTATGACTCAATGCGGCTCTGACTACTTTTGAATGTGACTCTGACTACTTGGGAATACGATTATTTGTGGCTGCGAGTGCAATTTTTGGGATTGCGACTGCGACTACTTGTGACTACTTCCATGTGCGACTACTTGAATCTGCTATTTCTACAAATATTACTGTACTGCTACTATTTTGACAGCTGCTACTATCAATACTACTGCTACTAATACTACTACTATTTAACTAAACCAAAACAGATTATGTGCAACCAGGTTGTCAAAATGGTACAGATGCATTATCCCAGAAACGGAATAGGGTATTAAGCTTAAATTTTCGTGGAAAGTTTAAGGTGGTGTCAAGCTAAATGAAAAGCCACTGTGTATGTCCAGATTGTCAAAAGATGGTGTGTGCAATGTCCTAGGAAAAACTAAGCATATACGTTGGAACTATTAGGAAATGTTAATATTTGCCTACTCAAGGTTGTATTATAGGAGTCAGACTTCCGGTCAGCCCCTACAAAGCCCCAAAGGTCATTCAGATTTTCACCCCATTTATTTGAATATCATTCCCAGTCCCCATGCATCCAAAGTATTATTTTGCAAGTATTACAAGCATTTGTTCTGAAATTTTGTTCAACATGTCAAATGTGCCAAATTTCAGAACTTCCACGAAAATTTAAGCTTAATACCCTTTTTTTTTTTTTTTTTTTTTTTTTTTTTTTTTTTTT